>JANRGW010032744.1:2533-16011 GCA_024733675.1 Psilopsiagon aymara | reverse complement strand
GGCTGCCCCATCCCTGGCAGTGTTCAAGGCCAGGTTGGACACAGGGGCTTGGAGCACCCTGCTCCAGTGGAAGGTGTTCCTGCCATGGCAGGGGTTGGAGCTGGAGGAGCTTTAAGGTCCCTTCCAACACACATCAGTCCGGGATTCTCTGATTGCCACCTGCTCAGGGCTGGTACCAGACTTTGCAATAGGCTCCTCATCCTCCCTTCTCTTCCTCTCTTTCTCCTTGCAGTGCAGAGTGCCTGCCACACCTGTATTTGCTAATCAGCTCACAGCACGCTCAGTAATTGCCCAGAAGAAAACATGGGTGCAGATGTGGTGTGGAGACGGGACGTGAGCACAAAATGAGATTCTTGTTTTCCAAGTAGAAACCAAGATTTAATTACAGCCTCAATAAACGGTTATTAAAACCCTCTTTGCTTTGTTGTTTTTCTTCATCCTATTGTCTCCCAGCCCTCTGCATTATTGAATCATCAGCTCCTGTGGTCTTGTTTGGATGCTTTCATAACAGGAGTCGGTGCAGCAAACTGCAGACATGGTTTGGACCCAGTGTCTTCCCGCTCTCTCCTCCTTTTCCTTTCACCAGGCATTTTCCCTCTTCTTCCTATAAAAAGAGGTTGCAGAGAGTCATCACCCATATTTTCTGTCTGGTTTGATTTCCACTGAAGCAGGAATTCCCAGTCCACTGCACAGGGAACAGAGAGAAGGAAGGATAAAGGGAATTTGCTTCTATCTCACACAGCAGCCTTCTGAAGTGTGTTGCAGCCCAAACAGGGCCATTACCTGCTATCTATGATGGGTTGATCTCCTCAGACAAGTTGTTGAATTCATCCCCTACCAGGACTGTAGCTGTCTTCATCCTAAGGGAATGTCTTCTTGCCTGAAGACAAGGGAGCATCTTCCTGCTTTGTGTTTGTGCAGTGCCTGGTCCCCCATAGAATCATAGAATAGTCAGGGTTGGAAAGGACCTTAAGCTCATCCAATTCCAACCCCCTGCCATGGGCAGGGACACCTCCCACTAAACCATGCCACCCAAGGCTATGTCCAACCCAGCCTTGAACACCGCCAGCGATGGAGCATTCACAACTTCCCTGGGCAACCCATTCCAGTGCCTCAGCACCCTCACTGTAAAGAATTCCTTCCTCATATCCAATCTAAACTTCCCCTGTTTCAGTTTGAACCCATTACCTGTTGCTACAGGTAATGTTACTACAGGTCCTGTTACTACAGTCCCTAATGAAGAGTCCCTCCCCAGCATTCCTATAGCCCCTTTCAGTTACTGGAAGGATGCTCTGAGGTCTCCACTCAGCCTTCTCTTCTCCAGGCATGATCCTGTTGGTTTTGGTGACCACAATAACCTCATGAACCAGGGCAGATAACCTGTGGAAAGGTTCAGATGTCCCTTTTCTTATCAGCCCTGCTAACCCTGAGTAGTTCGAGGACTCCAGGCTACTTTCAGGAACAGCCCATAGATGTTCTAGGGATTGGTCCTTGATTTACCCTCAGCGTATGAGTAAGGATTGGCATTCCCACTGCCCTCCTTGAGGCGTTGAAGGAGATAAAGATTCTCCCAAAGATGGAAGCTGGTGGCTGGTGTCGGTCCCTGGAAGGATTCTTTGGTGACTTCACCATCCCACCTTCCCAAGGACATGGAGTGGTGGCTGTAGGCTGCATCTCCACATGATCCCTGCACCTTTCCCACCCCAAAGCCTATGCACAGCTCCCTGTCCTGACATGGTGTTCATCCTGCTGAGCCACCACCTTCCTATGCTCAGCGCCCAGCATTCCCAAGCACTGCAGCATGGGTCCTTTGCAGGGAAATGACACAGCTTCTGGAATCACTGGACAACAGACCAACCACATAGACATCCCCCATCACCAAATACCCAAATTGGTGCCAGGCTTTCCCTGTCTTATTATAACAATGCATGGTAGAAAAGATATAAGAAAGAGACCTTTCCCTCCTCCATCTTCTTGCATCATTCCTGCTCCAGAAAAAGCACCCCTCTTTCCAATCTGTGCTCCAAAGCTTCCAAAGCTGTCCTTAAAAGGTAGTACCTAAAAGGAGTTAAATCCTATCCATGTCTATCTTTACTGCGACGCTGCCCAGGGCAGAGGGCACTAAGAAAGCTTTGCTACTATACCAGTGTTCATCAGCACAACCATGTCAGTCCTGGGCATGCATCAAAAATGTTAAGAAGATGTTTTCCCCTTCCCCTCCCCTCAGTTTTAATCCCTCTATCAGGATCCCCATAGGTTTGACACATGCACCATGGGAACCAGCCGGTGCCTAAGCTTCCCTGCTGTCTGCTGGGTTTTCATAGCTGATTCCATCTCTTTCTTGCATAATCCCTGCTTGTAATTACAAATATCAGGCATGGAGGTCCAGGGGGGCCATCTGTGGAGATAAAAACTGCCCTGTTTGCTGACCAGAGCTACCAGAGATGGCTCCAGGGGCCATAAATCCAAAGGGCCTAAAATCATGTATTCACATGGTGCCTTAATTCCCTTCTTGTCAAGGGCAGCTCTTCCAGCTCTGGCTTGAAACAAAAAGGTGCTTCCCTGCATGAGCCCTGAAGCCTGGTTTGTCTACATCTTATGCATCCCTTGGAGCCAAAGAACAACACATGGATTGATGCTGATTTGAGATGAATCCTGATGGTGGCCAAGGAGACCTGGATTCAGGTACACCCTCCAGAGAGCAGTTTCCCATATGGAAATAGTCATCGTCAGTGATGGAGATGATTTAGTCTGGCTGGGTAAAACAAGCTGAGGAAACGAGTGGACCGAGTGAGAGGGAAAGGACTTGGCATGATGAGAGGATAGACCCTGAAAACACAGATGTGAAGTGTGACACGACCACGCTAATGGGATGCTCCAACTCCTCAAAGCCTTGGCCTGAATTCACTTCCAGGAGAAGATGCCTTCCCCTCTCACTGGTCACTTATGACCCTGATGGGACCAGTTCTGAGGCAGGTTGCCTGGAGATAGACCGTGACCCATTTACCCACCACCCAACTCCCATCCTTTCACCATTTACTTCCAGCCTTTTCAGGGTGCCCTGCACACCCTCACACTGAGACCCCAATTACACACTGGTATCTTCTTTCCCCACCCTGATCTCAGATACTCCCTAAGGTCCTTCACTGATGGGCCACAGTACTTTTCCACCCTCATTTTCTCAGATGTGCTTTGACTTAGCTCTGCTTTGGCACCAAGACAGGACATGAGGCTACTGCTACTATAGTTTTGCTACCAGAAGAGCCATTTCCCATTCATTAGATGAAAGGCAACAACCACTGGCTACCAGAAACTGCTGTGGAGACACCAAACTACACAGCTTTATCAGGCTGTGATGCTGCCAGGATGGCAAAATAACCCCCTTCTGTATCAGGTCATTCAACAGGAGGGGAAAGATCCATCTGAGTGCCTTCACAGTAGACAGCAGTGTTTGGGCAGTGGTTTCTCTGTCCTAGGAACCAAATTAATCCACAGTGCCTCTGCTATTACACTGTTAAGCATCCTGACACAGAGGAAGGGACCTGAGAGCACTCTTATAGGAAATAGCAGTGTGAATTAGGCCTGAAGGCTGAAGAGCAATCTCTGGCCCATTTTACTTCACCATCACAAAGCCTTTGATCCCTTATAGTCACTGGAGACCTCGCTCGTGCAGTGTGCAGAATTTACAGTGCAAGTCATGTCCTCCTAAACTAAACACCTAATGTGTGGACCAATGACTCACACCCCAAATCCTGATGACAGTATTAATAAGATCTCTTATGTCTATGGTGGGAACATAGACATCAGCTCACAAGGCACCCACACTGTAGACACTTGAAGAGATGAATTCCACTTTAGCTCTCAGTTCAAAGGGGCAGCACAAAAGCAGGGTCTTCTTGACACATTGCACATCATAGCAGGACCCTGGCTGCTCTGAGAGCAGAATGAGGCATGGATGGCCTGCAGTAAAAGCCCCCCAACTATACCAAACCTGTCCCCTTCAACACTTACTTATGTAGGCAGTAAGTGAGCTGTTCACAAGTCCTATATATGGCTTTCAGAGAGGACCCTACATCACAGAATCATAGAATCATAGCATCATAGAATCATGAAATCATGGAATTGTTTGGGTTGGAAGGGACCTGAAGGTCATCCAGTACCAATCCCCCTGCCATGGGCAGGTTCACCTCACACTAGATCATGTTGCCCAAGGATCTGTTCAGAGTTTCTTCTCTTTGCAAGAACCTTTAGTTCCTGACCTTCCTCATATCCTTCCCTCCCCACTATTTTCCCTAGTCTCCTGAATCCTTTCTCCCCTCTATGCTGAAGGAAAATTCCTCTTGCTTTTGGATCAGTTGCTGCATGAACAGCAGGGAGATGACAACAGCACTCTGAACAGTCACCAGAGATGTTTCCCAAGTAGATGCATCCCATTTGCCCCCTCCCTTGCTCCAGAAGTTCCACTCCTTTATCACACTCACTCCCATCTATTTATTGTGCAATAACTCATTACCATTCCTCCTAAGGCACCTTTAATAAAACCTTATGCTTGCATATTGAATATTAAATTTATAAGATGTATAATCCTTCTAATTAAGTTGAATTTAATCTAGATCTCTAAATCAGAAGGAAAAGGGGGGGGGGGGATATAAGAAGGGGAGGAAAAGAATTAGAAAAGCCATACGTGGCACAGTGTATCTGTGTGTGCCAACCACCCTGCAGCTTCATTGTCTGCAAGCAAAGACAAGGGCTGGCCACCATGGAGATGAGAGAGGGCATGGGATCTGCATAGCCCTTTGAAGATTCATTTCATGCTATTCAGAAGCAGCACAGCCAGGGGTGAGATGTCAAATGATCACAGACCCATGCTGGAGTTTGACAGACCTGGTTTCTTTTGCTGCCCTACCACAGAGTCCCCGCTTAAGCCTGGGCATGGCAGAAAGGTCCGGATGCACAAAGGGATTTAGGAGCTATGTCTTGTTTGAGACAGAACTTAACTGCCAGCAAAATGATTCAGAAAGGTCCTGCCTTTGGGGAGTTCAGCTCCATGTGATTCACCAGCCCTTGGATTTCGCACAAAGTTTGGCTTCCTCATAAAAATCAGACAACCCAATCCCAAAGAATTCTTGTTTTGCCTTGCTCCTGGGGTATAGTGCCCCCACACAGGGGTAATTCCTCCCACAGCCCTTTCTCAGTGGCGTTATGAAAGCATCCACATCTCATGGTGCTAGGTGATGGGCAAACAAATAAGTGAGGACCACAATGCCTGTCTTACTGGTCGCAGAGAATGAGAGAGATCAGCTTTTCAGATATGCAGGCTGTTGAGGTCCTGTGTATCTGCTAAGGGCCTATAGCTTGAAAACCAATGGGATCATGCCTGGATCCTTCAGGAATGGAAACTTCAACTTTTCCTCCCTAATGTCAGTATGCCCTCCTTAGGAGACAAGAAGTCTGTGGAGACTGCCACTGATGAATGACTTTTTACTTGCAAGGTATCTTATTTTGTTCTTAAAACAGCTCCATTTCCCACCTTACCTACCCCATTGCCACCCAGCAGCCTTTGGTAAATATACTCACGGGTTTAAAGCAGCTCTTGAACACAGTCTTTTTCCATAAAGAAAGACAGGACATCTTAAAAGCAAAAATAACATAGCCATAATTGCTGGCCAGAACCTAGACAGTGGAGGGAGTTGTGTTGATACCTGCTATGAGTAGACTGTGTGAGTGCCAGTGCATTTCTACCCAAATAAACTCAGTTTTAAGAAGGTGGTGACAGGCTGAGGACAAGAGAAGGCAAATTGAGTGCTGCAGTGGGTTTACTGGGGTGTCAATGTCCACCAGCACAGCTGGATGAGAAGCCTCCTGACCTGTCTCCACATTATGTGGAAGAGAACTCCCCAAGGATGATCCCAGCACAGCTGGAAGAGAAATTCCTCTGGGGTACCTGCAGCACATCCATAAGGCAGCTTCCAATGGTGGCCCCCAACACAACTGGAGGTCACCAGAATGCTTTCAGCACATCCGAAAGCAAAGACGGTCATGATGCTCCAGCATCATCTAGCAGTGTTTAAAGACAATCCCACAGTGGCACATCTGGTGACATGCTCTACCGAGATGCTCTGAGCCCATCTGGCAGCACTAGAGGAGTTAAAGAGCACAGTAACTGGAATGCTGAGAAAGGGGAAAATAAATTATCTCTCCTAATAACTTAACATTTATCCCTCCCCACCGGGTGAACAAACCCCAGAATCTGAAGGAGTTAGAGAAACCTCTCTTCGTATTGACTGTATTCCACCCATGTTGTGCTCTTGCCTTTTTTGAGTTGGTTGAAGGCCCTTGCATGGCCAAATAGAAAATAACACACTTACTTGGTGGCATTTTCTTCGAAGTCCATATTGTATGCATTGCTTTTCACAGGGAATTGGATTTTCAAATTCACAGGCTCTAAAGGTCAAGGATAACAGGCTATCAGCATTTAATATGCATTCCAAGGAAAAAAACTATAAAATTGGAAATAAAGGCTGCATGAAAATTCATTTCCAAAAAACCCAGATCAAAACGTCTCTTTCCTCCATATGAACTGGCATCCACTCTTTGTTGTTGCATCTGAAATGTATTAAAAGTCTCTTGCTAACGTCTCGGCTAAGTCAACATCTGTAGCATTGATTCCTGACACGCAACCCTGAAGGTGATATAGCAAGGAGGGCAGTAGGAGCCAGGCCTTTTGTTCAGCATCAAAACAACAGCAGTGGCAACAAAGCTTGTTGTAGCCTTTTGTGCCATGCGTGTGTGCACACACGTGCCTGTTAGAGCTGCTGAGGTGGGTTAGGGTGCTGGAAGACAAAGGAGTTTTCCAGCACAGATTTCAAACAACTCTGCTGCAAGAGGGAACGAAGGGAGCAGAGGAAAAGAAGAATATGAAGGCCTAAAGATGATTGTGTTCTCATTTCAGTGACACCAGCCATCCTCAGGAAGGGCAACGGGCTACTTCGGGTTTTGCTGCATACCAGGATATGAATAAGAATTGAAAGGGAAAAAGGAAGGAAATTAGCTCAGAATCTCATTTTCTGACCCGTTAGATGACTGCCATCTCCCTTAGTAGGTTCCAGAGTTAATACACAAAAAGTTCCCTACTGTCTTCCAGGTCTCCAGCACTGAAGTGACTCCTGTTCTCACTGAAGCAATGTCTGTTCTCCTAAGATCCAATAATGTCACCTCATGCTAGCAAGGTAAATGTCTTGAGCAGTCCCCTGGGATCGTTTGATAGCAGATGGCTAGAGACAGGGTGACATGGTTTAGTGTGAGGTGTCCGTGCCCATGGCAGTGGGTTGGAATTGGATGATCTCAAGGCCCTTTCCAGCCCATTCCATGGTTCTATGACACTTTCACAAGGTTTTTAGCCCAATTGGAGAGAGGTAGGACAAAAGTCTTCCCTGAAAATCCATTTGTCTCTCCGCTATCTTCTCCAGGGATCCAGGCAAGTTGCTCAAACTAGAAATGGTTCAGCAGATCAGGTTCTCAAAGGCTTCTCCCCTTGAGAACTGCCCAAATCCTGCACTCCCAAATCTGCTTGCTTTTACCAGAAAATTCAGACTCTGCCTTTCCATCAAAACCAGGGATACAGGGACTCACACAACCCCTCTGTTACCAGGAATGAAGCCAAGCCAGAGACCTCATCATGTCTATCACAACTTCAGGGGTTCCACAAGTGTTGAATCATCATGAGTTAAGGAAGAAACAGGAACAAGAAAAAGAAGCCCAAAGTTCCAAACTCCCCACTCACAGCTTTATCCATTGTGCCACATGTCCCATAAAGCACTCAGCTTGAGGAAAGCCCATTGAAAATGTGCTGAGTGACTTAAATACCACAGCTAAATGACTCACGGTGACTCAGTATTTGGTGGAGGGGAGGAGATGGAGGAAAACTCAACTGAAAAGTTTGCAGTCACTCTTCACAGCCAGCTGCAGGGTGGGATCGGGCTGCCCATACTCCCTTTGTCTGAGTGAAGATGTGCATGGCCAGGACAGGAGATGCTGGCACGGTTGTCTATGGATCCTAGAACAGGTCCATCATGTTCCTTACCTGGAATGGAAAACATAGTAAATCTATCACAGCTCCTTTTCCTTACCTGCAAGCTTTCTCTAAGCTGAAGGTAGGTCTGTCCCACCTCTTACATGCATTTACTCTGTTTAGATACACACCCTTCTCTGTGCTTTCCTTAGAACCATAGCACCATAGAATGGTTTGGGTTGGAAAGGACCTTAAGATCCTCCAGTTCCAACACCCTGCCATGGGCAGGGACACCTCCACTAAACCATGTCACCCAAGACTCCATCCAACCTGGCCTTACGTACACTGTCCTCCAAGCAGACTCAAATGGCTTTCATTAGGTACCACGTTGTCTCCATCCCTCTTCCAGAGCAATGGCTCATAGACATTATGACACCTCACTGCCAGCAAAAGTGGCTAAACTTAGGAAAGAGAATGGGATATCTGAAAATGGGAGTTGACAGGATAGGCAGAAATTTGGACAAGATAATTAGGGGCAGGAATGAAGGGCACTCAGAGCTCAGTGATGCAAATTTGGTTTAGAAGAACACCTCAGTGTTTCTCAGCAGCGGTAGCTCATGAAGCTAAAAGGACAATTCATTTACCCCTGAAGCTGTTCAAGAAAGTGAATTTCCTTAGTTTAATTTCCAGCAAGAGTTGCTCACACTGGGGAAATCGTCCTCACATCCAGGCTGTGAAACACTGGAGGAGGATCTTGGGAAGATAATAGCACCTTTTGTTCTGGGGCAGGTTAGCATATCTGCCAACATCTGCACAGACATCAGTGTTAATTCAATAGGCCCTGACACATGTGCTCAGGCAATCACATCGAGTCACTGTGGCATTCATTGGGATTTCTGGATGTTGGCCACATTCTGCTTTGTTTGGGCTGGTGAAATGCCAGAAAACTGGAGGGCTACCCAAAAAAGAAAAGCATCCTGAGTAGCAGTATGTTCACGACAGCAACAGAGGTAGTAGATCATTTTGGGAGAGCTCTAGAGGGTACATGGTACAAGGCCATGTAATAATGTCTCTTCCTGGCCTGTGTTATCTGGATCCTCTGGTTTCTCAAGAACACCCAAGGACGCTGAGATCCTCCAGAATCTGTTGGGGCTATGAGAACAGCAGTAGACATCTCATTGTCTTCCTATGACTGTACCCAGTTTGATATATACTGGGTGCATTGAGCTGGAGAGAAACAGTACATCTGCAGCAGAGCACTTCAGATAACAGCCCTGAGAGTTCAGATAATGTGGCCCTGGTGTGAAACCAGCTCTGCCACAACCTGCACATAGGCCATGTTACTGATCCCTTCTGTGCTTTATCTCTCTCTTTGTAAAATAGAAGGATTATGTGCTTTTCTCATCCCTTTTTCTTGTCCCTGAAGCCCATGGGGTTTTCAGGTGGGGAATGCTTCCTGCTGCCTTTGTGTTCCAGGCGCTGTGCTTCAGCCTTGTCTGTGACTCTGAAGTGCTGCTGTAATCCCTGCTGTTACTATTATTGCCTTGTGCATGTGGTTTAGGTGAAGGGAAGATTTTAACCCTTCCACCTCCACCTGGAAAGCAGCTACTTTTAGTGGGAAGTCACAGGGTTTATGCTGGATTCAGCCTGATGGGGATGGGGAACGACCATGGGCATTGCAAACTGAAGGCTGGTGGCAGGTAAATAGGCAGGTGGTAATTGCTTTGTGCTGGCCAAGGATGGGGTCTCTGTTCTCTGTCTAAACAAGGGCACCCACACAGCTTCTAGCGTGTACTTACCATCTGTTGTGGAAATGGCCCCTGGTGTGTGTCATCTCCTGCTTTTCTCTCCCCTGATGCTCCCTTTTGCATTCCTGGTTCTGTGTCTGCATTCTGCTTCAGCTCTTCTGATATCAGACCTGGTTCCCAGCCAGGACAGAGGACACCAGAAGGGAGTCATGCCTGCATCACACAGCTATCCCTAAACATGCAAACCTAGAACATCTCAGCTCCATCACACCTCAACACAGCCCTTTCTTTTGAAGGGAGCACAGAGCATGCCACTCCCGGAGGAGCTGTGGCTCTGCAGTCTTCTCCACCACAAAATGCAAATGGTAGAGCCCCTTCCAGCCATCTCTGCAGCCATCAGCAGACAGCACTGACATACTATGGGACAAACGCCTGGTTATCCATCCAAGGACAGCTCTCCCCTACAGCAACCAGGAGAAATGCCTCTCTGCAGAGGTTTGAAGCAGAGAATCATAGAATCCCAGACTGGTTTGGATTGGAAGGGACCTTAAAGCTCATTCAGTTCCAACCCCCTGCAACTTTCTCTTTAGATCAGGTTGAATTGAGTGCTTGTTTGAGCAAATGGGCTCTTTTTCAGTTGCTCTTTTTTTCCCCTTTTTCTTTGTCCCTAAGCAATAGCACAACCACTGCCTGCATACCAAGCACCCTGCAGCACTCTAATTATCCTAGCAGCACACACAGCCCCTGCTTTTCCTGATGGCTGGAGGGAATCACTGGGAAGGCAGAGATTAGAGGAAGAGTGTAGGCAATGGGAGTGGGATGCAGCAGCCAGGTGAAGCCTGAAATCCCTCCACAGCACTGAGTAGAGAGCTGGGAGTGAATGTTCATGTTGGAAACAGGAGGATCTACCCCAGTCCTCCTGGACATCTTGGTTGCTCACTGGGGGGTTGTGAGTTTCTCCCACCACGTGGCAGATGAGGCTGTGATGCAGGGTTAAGGATCAGGCCCACATCCCATTAGTCATGTACCACTAAATGGAGGGTCTTGAATGCTGGGACATGAAGGGCCAAGAGGACTGAGCTGAGCAACGAATCACCACTTTTTGATGGTGTCCTGTGTGAGCTTTCTTATGGAAATGATGTTTTCAGGACCATGGGTGTTTTCATGGACCTCCAGGAGCCTGTAGTAGGGAATTGTCCTCTCGAGTTGACAGACTAAAACCAAGTAAAATGGGGCCATTCTCTCCCTCTGAACTATTACTCAGCAAAGGAAAACTAGATTTCTGCAGGAATCATTTCTAGTGTCTCAAAGGATGCTCCCAGAAAGTCATTTCAGAACAAGCCCAATGCAATTCCAGCCTTAAAGAAAAAATAAAACGCTGAAATAAGGGAACACAGAGCTGAAGTCCCATCAGGTTTCAGCCAAAAGACTAGACAAGGGAATCCTTCTTTGTAACAGACTCTGATCGTCATGAGTGTCTGCCATAGAGAGCCAAGTCCTTTCTGCACATGGGGCATGGCCATGGTCCAGTTCGGTGTGATGGATGTCTTGAGTATGAAGACAGTCTCTGGCTGAAGCAGACTCAGACTTAAGAGATGATGGACTGGTGGAACAGGGGAATAATTCAATGCTAGAAAGGACCTTTCAGATCACTCTGAGTTCCTGTATTACCCATAGCAGGAAATCAGTCATCAGTGCTATTTCCATGAACTATGTTAATCACTCCAGAACTTCCTTTTACATCCATTTTTTGACTAGATGACAATCTCAAAGTCCCTTTGGGATGAGGCATCCAGTGACTCCAGTTGCAGATTATTCCAACAGTCTCAAAATGAGTATTTAAAGTTATTTCCCTTTATTACCATCTATGTCCACTTTCCAGGAAGCAGTGACTTTTCGTTAGTGACCAGCTATACGAGGGGCACAAGCAGGATACTCTGCAGTGTTGTATCCTATTCATTTGTCCATTTACATTTATGATTCACCGATTCTGATGTGATCTACAGCTTTGATTTTGATAATTAAGTCTTGGAGGAATCTTGACATGTTACTGTGCAGTGCCAAGCCTCAACTCTGTCTGGCCTGCTCCAGGTCAATGTGCACCTAACCTGCTGTGAGGCTCCTTCTGTCCCTCCCACACTATCTAGCCCATTAGGAAGTGCCTCTCAGTTCTTTATTTGAACCTCCCTCGATTTCATATTAGAGCTTAATGTCTTACACCATGGAGAAAAGTGTATTCCTTTCCGCTCTGCTAGCCTTCTACATATTGAAATTCACCCCCTCAGTGGAAAAATCCTCCCTACTTCTTCCACTTTTCTTCATGGAGACCACTCTCCTCTTGATTCTTTCTAAGAGTCCATCTAAATGTCATAAACCGAAGGCCTCCCATTGCTCCATCAAGAAGAATCACACTGAGATTAAGTAACCACAAGCAAAGCCATTGCAGTCAATCTTCCATCCATGGAGGCATCAGAAGGTTGTACTGTCACCTAAGATGCCTCTAACCATTTTTAAACCCAAAGAGATAACATATTTCATCTTCGTAACCAGCCTTGCATGATGCATCAAAGCTGCTGTTTATTACCCTGGCAAGAGCAATCTACTGATGTCTCCAAAAATGTAAACCAGGCTGCCTTTTCTTTTCTCTCTTTCTCTCTTTTGTTTTCACTTTTTTCTTTCCTTTTTTTTGTTTCATAAAAGCAATAAGCCCTGAATAATCTCAACATCACCACTGGCTTTACCAGTTAATCAAAAGTCTCTTTTTCCCCTCTGTATCTAAGCCAAGCTCTTAACTTCATATTTAATGGGCAGATATTTTCTCCAAATGCTCTTTTTTCATTCTCGTAAGCTAACTGTGCAATGGATAATGGTTTCTTTTTCCTGTTCAAGTGGGCTTTTTATCTGCCTATAGGTTCCAGCTGATACAAATCCCTCTTTATTTCAAGGTGTGTAGACAGCCGATACCCCTAAGTGGGATATTGCATCTGTCCTTGAGACCTCTTCCCTGGCTCTCACTGCATTTTGATGGGGCTTTTTATCCCAGCACATATGAGAATGTTGGTATTGTTGCCTGTATAAAATGATATATATATTGTAAAGAGTCTTGGGCAACATAGTCTAGAGTGAGTCACCCTTGTCCATGGCAAGAGGATTGGAACAAGATGATCTTAGTGTTCTTTCCAACCCCAACTTTTCTGTGATTATATATATATATATGTATATATGTATGTGCGTGTGTGTTTATGCATGTATATCTATTTCTTTGTACATGGAGACATTCAAGGCCAGACTGGATGTGGTTCTGAGTTCCTGATATAGCTGAAGATGTCCCGGCTCATTGCAGGGGGTTGGAACTAGATGAGCTTTGAAGGTCCCTTCCAACCCAAACCATTCTGTGATTCTATGATACTATGATACTACAACTATATATATGTGTGTGTCTATATTTTCTGTTCAAGCCCCATTGAATATCCATCACCAGGTCTGAAAAGGCTTCACACTACCAAGCTTTGTCCATCCTGGTAAGGAGTGGACATCTGAAATGGACCATCTGCCTGTTTAGCATGGGTAGGCTCGCAGTGGGTGCCAACACCACAGGGCAGGCTCCCAGTGCAGCATATTCATAGAATGATAGAATCAGTTGGGTTGGAAAAGCCCTTTCAGCTCCTCCAGTCCAACCGTTCCCAGCACTGCCAAGGCCACCACTGACCCATGGCACT
>JANRGW010032743.1:0-66544 GCA_024733675.1 Psilopsiagon aymara | reverse complement strand
TGGAACAAGTCCAGAGGAGGGCCACGAGGATGATCAGGGGACTGGAGCACCTCCCATATGAAGATAGGATGAGAAAGATGGGGCTGTTCAGCCGGGAGAAGAGAAGGCTGCGTGGAGACCTCATAGCAGCGTTCCAGTATCTGAAGGGGGCCTACAGGGATGCTGGGGAGGGACTCTTCATTAGGGACGGTAGTGATAGGACAAAGAGTAATGGGTTAAAACTTAAACAGGGAGGTTTAGATTGGATATAAGGAGGAAGTTCTTTAGTGTAAGGGTGGTGAGGCACTGGAATGGGTTGCCCAGGGAAGTTGTGAATGCTCCATCGCTGCTGGTGTTCAAGGCCAGGTTGGACATAGCCTTGGGTGGCATGGTTTAGTGGGAGGTGTCCTGGGCCATGGCAGGGGAGTTGGAATTAGATGGTCTTAAGGTCCTTTCCAACCCTAACTATTCTATGATTCTAAGTAATGGCACAGCAGAAAAGGCCATCCAGATGACTGTTCCAGTGTTTTTTCACAATGATAGAAAGCTGACTGAAGGCTGCATTTGCTTAATACTAGATTCCATGTATTGGTTGTGGTGAGCAAGGCCAAAAACCACTGAACTCACAGTAAGCTTTTTCCATAGGTGAAAACTATAACTGTACATAGTAAACACGTAACTTTTTGATATTCTTTCACAACAAGAAAAACTTTGCCCCTTGAATTTTATGACATAAGGCTCATTTTCCTCCTTGGATGGTTTTGTGGTGTTCTGAAATTTCTTCAGTGTCTCTATATTTTCTTTGAAGTGTTGATTTAATCACTGTTTTATCAGTTGTGTTACCAAAGTTTTATATGGAGACAAAATGAAGTACTTTCTTGATACACACATGGCAATTTTTTATGCTCTAGTATTGCATGGTACTTTTTTCTATGGTGTAGTCCTATGCTATCACGTTGATGTAATTCTTTACCAACTAATTCTTTTGGTGTTACTGCTTCCAAGGACAACGTTCTCTGCATTGCTGATACAGCAAGTATAATCCGAATTTTGATTCCCCCTTGAATTACTTTGTATTTGGTCATAGGAAAATTACTTTTGTTGCACGGTGACCATGAAAACGAGTGTAATTCTAAAACAGTAATCTGCTCTTATTTATTTTCCCACCAATTTTTGTGTCTATTGAAATATTTACCAGCTTTATTAAATGCTCAAAGGGAATAAAACACAATACTGATTTTAAATGCTTATTTTAATTTCTACTTTCTATATGTGCCTTTTTTTTTTTTTTTTTGTATTTAACTGAAACTCTTCCCACTCTTAATTATTGTTCCCTACTTGATTCGAAAGTATTAAGGGCTGGGCTGAATTATGCATTTGATTCTACAGATAATGATGGCTTTGAAGCATTCCCAAACCAAGCTTGAGAAAAAAAAAAACTTAACTGATAATATTTCAGCAGACATATTTAAAGTGTGGGAGAGTATTAGTTTCACATCAGGGAAATTCTAAATTCTGTCATCTGCCTGGCAGACAGAAAATTCACCCTGCCAAGATAACTGGGCCTGGTGATACCACAAATCCACTTTAGACAACTTGAAGCTCCATTCTGCATATTGGCTTGCTGAGTGGGACAGACCTTTTCAAGAAATTATTATTTCTATAATCAGCATAGAATGTTACAGCACTGAAAGCATGGAAAGGAAGCCCTTTCAGCTGATATCCGTAAATTATCTAGGTAAATTATTTTCTAGGTGTTGTAAGTGAATAATTCCTACAAACATTGAAAAAATATTTCTACTCTTAAACATTAGTTATCAGTTATTACATATCTCAATGGGTTATATAGTAAGTATTTTTTTTCCATTTAATAATAGCATGTACCACTTTTCCTTTTTCATGTGAGCGAAGGACTTCCTAGTTGTGAAAAAATGCCTTATGAAAATATTAATTATCTAGAATGGACAGGAGTTAAAGAGCTAATATCACGTAGCCAGCTTGTTTTTAATTGTGTAATCACAAAAGCAGTGAAAATGGCTTGTTGAATCAAAGCCAAAGTTGTAAGCTACAGCCTTACTGATAATAGCCATTTTTTAAATAAACAACTCCATCTACTTCATGTTGCTTTTCTTTATTTTGCATTCCACTTTATGCTATAACCAAGACATAGTGAGACATTTCAGTGCCCAGGAAGTATCTCCAAGCCCTGGTCATTTGTCTGATCAGCCTCCTGGCTGCCCTTGCTTGTTGTGCTCTCTGCTCTGTCTTCCCAAGTGCAACTGGGATTTACCACATTTGCCTCCAATATATCTGGCTATTCATGAATTTTTGTTTTACCCACACTTGGCATAAACTAGCACTGTTGTCAAAGATGAAATAATTTCATGTTCCTTTCCCAGTCACTCTGTCCTGCCTCCACAGGATCCTCCTATCTCTTACTTTCCATTGGCAGAAGGTCTATGTGCCTACATGATGAGCCAGCCAGGGAGAACCCTTCTGGATTACCAACATGATTCTTTTTTAATGGCCAGGTTAATATTAACCTGACAATTTTTCCAACACCCATGACTCTTGACTAGGAGCAGAAGTGCATGTGCTGGCACAAAAGACGAGTGGTACAAGAGCAGGAACATACAGTGTACTTCATTGCTTCTTCTGGTGGCAGTGCTGGTTTAAAACATCCATGAAACTATGTCTTTGGTTAGACAGAAATCAGGATGTAGCCTATTATGTTTTCCTCTTTAACTAGATTTTTGATGTATGGTTCACATCTTGCTGTATATTATACTCATCCAGCTGTGCTATAATAATGGCACTTTTACCCTCCCATCAGGCAGTAATTTTGAATTAAAAAGCCTCTTCTAGGGATGGCTTCTAAAGTACGACACATACCACCTCATGAATGTGGTAACTGATATGCCGACATTCCACAGTGCTAAATAGGTGAGGATGTTGGCTTTCAGGAACAATCTCTTGCCAGATAATACTTCATTATCTGACAGACCATCTGGTTTCCAGTCCGTCAATGCTATATTAATACAGTCACCTCTCTACTCTTGATTATTGCCCAACATTTCTATTACTTTGTAAATAACAGAACCCAAAAAAAAAGGAAAAAAAAAAAAAAAGTCTTCCAGAGACTAAGCAAGACAAATCATCACTTGCTCACGTACTTGTCATTGTCATTTTTGGATAATGGCCAAACGGTGGATATTTCTCCATGTGATTCGTGAATTCAGAGTACAGCATACCCCATTGTTATCAGGAGAAAAATCACCAACTTTTAATTGCACAATATATATATATAAACACAGCTGGCCTAGTGACTCATTTAGTAATGCAATATGTTACTCCCTAAAACTCTGTTTCAGGTGTGACCTCAGGACTCAGATTTAGAGTGATTTACTCCTAGACTACTGGGAATATTTAAAGGAATCTTTCTTTTCTGGGATTTCAGAAGGAATGTTTGAACTACAAATGAGAAGCTGTTGGATATATCTATTGGATATCCTTTTGGTGTCTGTTCAGAGCATCTTGTTTTAAGAATGACTAATCAGAAGAACATGCAGTTCATAATTCCATTGATCTCTCTATAGTAAAATATACATTCCTCCAGTGTGAGGAATGTCACTGTGGGAGTGCAATGACATTACAGTACAAGGCTGTGAAGAACAATACTAGCCACACTTTAGAAAGGAAGATATATATATATAAATATGAATAAAATAGTGGTTTAATGTACTTAATCAAACAAAATTTCAATAAATACCGTATTGGCTTCTAGATGAAACTCTTCTACGAGCCAGGAAGCTGGTGAATACTCAGCCCTGATTTATTACCAGCTCTGACTATTTGTCTTTTTGTGTATAACTCCCTTTTCTATGGCAATGTCTCTGTGTCTCCCTTTTTTTCCAATAGTCTTGACATAAAATTTCAGTTCTCTCTCAATAACTGATGTAGTCATCCCTGCCAATACATGGTCTAAGTTAAATATCTGCTTCAAAATCTAGATGCCTAAGGAAACCCTACAGCTAAATAAATTAAAACTCAGAACAAAACATTTTTGAAAAAAGGTTGTGGTTAGCTTCCAGTGAAAAATGCATAAATAATCAATTAAAGAAATGCTCAACATTTCCTATTCTCCTTTTTCCCACTAATTGAATACTTTTCCAGTGACTACTCAAGACACCAATGGTCATGTTCTTATCAGGCATATCTGAACTATTTTTTCCAATAATGAAACACAAATACAAATACAAGCAAGTAAAAGAAAGAGCAAGCTGTTCCAAAAAGTAGTTACATTAGATTGGATACATCATAAATATCTGTTTTAAATTTAATTGTTCTCCACAGGTCAGGTCAAACATAAAAAAACAGGAAACAGAAATTAACTAAAATAACTTTCTTCTATTTCAATTTACTACTCAATGCCTAGAAGACTTGAAAACAGATGCCTCTGTGCCTACCTTCAGTGAAGTCTGAGGTACTAACTGTATCTCTATTTCAGAACAATAAAATATGATGTTGAAAGTTTTGTAGGCTCATATATCTCAGCAAAGGTGCAGCAGCAGATGCAGACCTGATGAAGTTGGGTCAAGTGGTGCAGCAGTGGAACGTGCCCGTTATGCTGCACAGGAGCCAGCATGGCCCCAACAGATGCTGATGGGAAGAGTAAAACCCCCTAAGTATCCTAAAAACATGCCAGGCTGCATTCATATGCTAGCAAAACAATCAGAGATGCTGCTGCCCTGCCTCAGCAATATTTACAAAAACTTTTCAAGAAGTACCACTCTTGACTTCTGCAGTCAAAAGCTATGCCTACAGTGCAGATCTGTTTTACATGTTTTCTTTCCCAGCAAAACCAGAAATCCCTCTTCAGGGTCTGTAAACACATTCCTGAGTGCTGCAATGCCCACTGTCAGCTCCTGCAGTCCTACAGTGTCTGTTTCCAGGACGCTCTCTCCTCTCATGTCCCGCTATTCTGGGACACCCTCTTCAGCACTTTCAGACTTGATGCACTGTGCTGTGCTACAAATTCCACGTGCATCATTATTCAGTTTCAGGGAACCTGAGTCCAAAGCTGAAACTTTTTATAGAATATATCATAACATGCCATAGCCTCTCAAAGCAGAAGGCCTGTGGCAAGACATCCTTCCTGCTTTCTTATTAAACATCTGCTCTGTACAGCTTTGGGTGACATGCTTAGTCACATGCTTGAGCTTCTGTAGTGAGAAGCAATTGGTGATATGAGATAGAGAAGTGAGGGCTGAATGTCTAGTTCAGGATGCTGTAAGCCCAGGCTAGATTTGTTTCTATACTGGATGAGAAACAGGTTGATGAAACACTGTAGGCTCAAGCTAACAGGCAGCTATTTTCCACAAGCAGCGGAGAACTGGGTTTCATGAGCAGAAATGGTACTGCAAAGAATAAGTTTCTCAGCATGGGGTATTGCAAGATTCAGGTTCACTCTGCAGAGCAACTACAGAATGTTTAATACCGCACCTCTTATTGCTGTGTAAGTGGGCTAGTGGGGAGCACTTCCCTTCATTTTTGTCACCCCTCAAAAACAGTCAAGAAGAGAAATACCTCTTATTTTGCAAGGGAAATGGTAGGAAGAATTTGTTATCTCTCTTAACCAGAAAGTCAGGTTCAATTATGGCCTTCCACATCTGCAAGGGATTTTTTTTTTTTTTTTTTTTTTTTTTTTAAATAAACTCATTATCATAAGCAATTTGGGGAAAAGAATTAGAAGCTATGACTCTGTCCAGCTGCACTATCACTGAGTCACAGGCCCTGCTCTCTGGACTGATACAGTTTGAAGTATACTGTTGCAGCAGAAATGTAAAATGAATATTCCCATCTCTACTCTCTCTCTTCCATGACTACCGAAAAAAGGCTGTAAAATGGTGATTAGACTACAGTTCAGCAAGTGGGAGCTAAGGTTCTGGATTCCTGTGGGTACAGAAGGAGTAGGAATCTCTAGTTACCAGGCAAGCCCTACAAGCCATTGCACAAAGGAAAGTATCTTTCTGAGTCTATTAGTTCTCTAAAACAAGGTAGCAGAAGACACAACTGTATTTTATCAGGAGTTCAATCACATAGGTGTGTTTTAGGAATTGTCTAGAAATGCCTAGAAGTGGACTGAGCATACCTGTCTCCACCTGGCAACTGTGTGAGCTTTTTTATAATTAGAATTTTAAACTTAGGTGATAATATCTTTTCCTGAACACGGCTTTTTTTTTTATTTGCCTCATCAGTATCAATCCAAAATTTCTGGTATGGTCCAAAAAGACTAGCTCATCTTGGGTTAATTCTAATTTTCTAGATTAAAAGAAAAAAAATCACAGTTTGGAAAAATGACAGCTTAAAGTTTGGTCATGGAATAATGCATCAGTTTTCATGACACTGTAACTATTGCACAGATTCCCTGGTTTAAGTAAAATGTATGTGTGCAGAACTACTTTTGTAAGTAGCTTTACTCAGCAATTCATACATAGCTCATAGTAGCTGTTCTTGTAGTTTCTGAATCCTGAAGCCTTGCCTGCACTCTACGTTGCAATACTTTGCCCTTTGTCCTGGGGTCTATTCTGGTAGAACTTCCTAGAGATATGTGGGCATGCAAAGTGGTGCTCTGACCATGCCTCTCCATGCACTGGTTGGCCAATGTTACCATTTAAGTGTCCTTCAGGATGATCTTTCATAGGCTGCTAAGCAAGCCTTTTAGCTGGGTCTAAGTCAAAACAGATTTTGTCCCATGTGTTTAAGACTTATTTCAAAGTTCTGCTAAAACACAAATATAGGTGTTTAATATAGTTTATTTTCTGATGAAATGACTGTCAGACACACATATGAAGTCAGTCGCAAACCCTGAGGGCTAACAGAATTCTTAATTCAGCTGTCTTTCAGTGATAGGCAAGCAGTATCATTTAGGTATTTCTGTTATGGTTACACATATACTTATATAACTGCTTTATAATTAACCTCTTCCTGTGAGAGAATTTTTATTCACAGGTGTTTATAAAGTGGTCTCAGATGAATCACAGAAGCAGAAGCTTTGGTCATGCATCAGTTAAGGTAAGAAATACAGACATCCAATGCTATCTGGAATGCTGTCAGGCATTCCCAAATTTTACCATTGCTGTCTACAAGACTTTCTATAACAATGCAAACTTGTATCTAAGATTAAGAACAAGACTTCACAAATTAAAAGAATTGCAGGAAAAAAAAAAATATTAAGAAAAACAGTAAAATAGATGATGGCTAGCCCATATTTTTTTCATGTACTGACTATTTGAATCGTATTTTATACAGCTCCCACTTAGACTTGTAGAAATGCCTGTTATACACCTGTCAGCACAACACATGCATATTACTTACATGACAGAATTATAGGTGTCTAAATTCTGCTTTCCATGTGAGCTATCTTAAAACCTAGGGCAATTGTAAAATAGTGTGTAATTTAATATGTTGTCTTAAATGCAGGTTTAGGTAATATGCCAGAAAAGACTCAGAAAGGTAGAGCAGAAGAACTCGGTAAATAATCTGTAATTCTGCAGGTCAGTAATGAATGTGGAAAGAGCATACTGTTTATATAGGGCCTATAGCACTGTAGACTATAATGATCACTCAGCTGTACAGAAGCAAATTTACATGCTATGCTCTGGAAGGCAATATAAGCTTCATTTGGAATTAAAAGACTTACCTGGCACAGAAGAAATGAGGTAAGATCTAAGCAGCAGCAGCTTATACTGGTAAAAGATCCTGGATTTCTTTTCTTTTGAAAAATATTTGTATAATCTAAGCAATAAGAGCCAGGATCTACACACTTTGAGCAGTGTCCATTCAAATTTGCTCTTTTTCTCCACTGAAAACTAAATATTATTGATTACATAAACCCAAAAGAATACATTTCAGGTTTTAGACTATTTTATGTTGTAACCTTTCACATCTACTTGTGGAAAATTTTTTATTCATCTTTTCCTGTCTTTGTGTCATCTTTTGGTATGGAACTCTTCTTCCCTTTTTGCTTCTCTAACTACCACAGTTCCTCAGATCCCTTCTATGTGAAATACCTGCTAATAATGCACTTAATATACAAGGTTTCTCAGCATTAACTCACCAAACTGTAAAAATTTCAGTGTATTTCTTCTATTTCTTCTGACTGAGCCTTCTCTTCTTTTAACATGCATGCTCATTTTCCTTTTTATATCTGATTTAGGTCATCTCACTGGTAATAAAAAGGTGAGCACTAATATTTAAAAAAAAACAGTAGGAAGGCTAAATCTTTATATAATACTACCACTAGCTTGAGTATGAAAATGAGGGTTGTATAGCAACCACAGTTTGAACATGAGGGGATTAATTATCACTTAAAAATAAGCATATGCATTTAAACAGCCCATATTACCAAATATGCTATAGTGGGATGATAGTCAATCTCCCAGAAGCATGATTATCTGTTATGTCATTTGAAACTGGAGTTGCTATAGCTAGTAGCTAAACATAGTAGCAAGGTAAGGAAACAGTTCTACAGAATTTTTATATATGTGGCTGGAATTAACATTTTAGTAGCCCCTACTTGGCTTTAAACTGTTGTGCATACAAGTCTAGTAGCAAACAAAGCTAACACTTGGATGGCTTACAACTTAAAACAGTGTCTTATTTTCATATGTGCTAGGTTTACTTATATCCTGGAATATAAAAAAGAAATTACTTGTCCTTACATCACCAGAAAGGATTATAAGAAATTACCAATTCTTTGGACACTATCTGAACTTTCAAAAAAATTTGCAAAGAGCATAAAACAGAATTCAGGCTTTGGCTATGGACAGAGTCTTATGTCCTCTATAATTTTTCAATTCTATCTTCATTCCAGAGTAACTTCCAGAATAATGCCAACAAGTAAATAAAGCATAAAATCAGAGCACAGACTTCAAAATCTGGTATAGGAATTACTGGGATTGTGAACAAAAAACCCACAAGCTATCAGAAATACTATATGAATATTTTTACAGTCCAATCCCATTTCTGATTATCTCATGAGTGACCTATCAGGTTCTGTGATTAACTCTCTATGTGCCTCCATCTATAATCAAAACATTTGCACAGAACGTAAATGTTAAGACATAAAGTAAACGTTATGCTAAAATTGCCATTTAGGTGTAAAATTCCACATAGTGAGAAATGAGGAATTGCATTTTAATGAAAGCCCTAGGTTCTGCTCCTTAAAAAAGAAAGAAAATTAAAGGCCTAATAAAAAGCCTTTAGCCAACAGAATATTTTCAATTGACTTCAGAAGGATGTGAATCAGGGCCTTAAAGTAGCAGCTCACTTAGTACTGACTGCGAAATTTATAGCACTTCTTTATTTTCTAAGCATAACAGCATCCATTCATCATGCTGCAGTAACAAAGCCGTAACTTGATATATGGCAAATATTACAAGCTTAATGGCTGATGTCCATTACTGATGGGACCTGCTTACCATTTAGAAAAGATTGGCACTGAAGGATTACTGAGCAAACATAGCACCTGAAAAAACTTGCATGCCGGAGTCTGTCATCAGGTGTGTGATCGAAAGCATTATCCGAGAACGCTAGCTCTTATCTTCGGTTGGAAACTTCTGCAATTGCCAACAATTCTCAACAAAGAGCTTCCGTCATGGAAGGCTGATACACCGAGCCAGTCTGGGGCTGGTTTACCTTCCCAAGGCTTCATTCCTTTTTATGGATCACCTGAGACCAAGCAGCACACCAGTCTTTAACAGCTTAAATAGCAGGAGAACCTAGCAAACTGATGACAATCAAGGGAAAACCAATCCTTTCTGGTAGAAAGACAAAATTCCAAGCATTCCCTCATGGTAACTTTGAAAGACCTACTTCTAAAATCGTAATGTCCCAAACAGGATGCTGAGGGAAACTTTCTTGCCACTGATTCCTAGCATTTTGCAATGACAGATAACTCTCCCTATAATAAACTGCTCACTAGTTAATTTTTCACATTTTACACCTCTATAATTCTTCTCAGGAATACATTAAATTGCCTTTTCCCCCTCTTTTTAAATGTAATGCTGGATAAAATTACTATTATAGAATGAAATTAGAGTATGAAGACATACTGCTATTTTTCTTGTAACATTACAACTTTGATAAATTATTATTTGCAAATATTAACATGAGCTATTGAAATACTGATGGAGACATTTAATTTTTTTCAAAATTGTGACACTTCCTTTGCACAGGATTTTTTAAAATGTAGCTGAAAGTTTTGTTTTTGCATACAGAAATTTAGGTTTTCCTACAGAAAAACCTAAATTAGTTTTGATATTTTAATTAAATTACCAATTTATTACAAAGATATGAAAAAAAGAGATGAAATATTTTACTATGTTTTTGTGACGCAATAGACATAAGAAAATCTGAATATTATGTAAGTATACTATTTTGTGTTATTAAAAGTAGAAGTGCATTATGTGAGAATATATCTTAAAAAAAGGACTCAAATGATAATTAGTTAGTACTTTAATTTTATCCACAAAATGGATTTTTCTAAATCACAGTGGCAATCAAAAGAATAAATATTACCTACATACTGGACAGTAATTCATACCAGAGATAATATCTTCAAATAAAAGTGGTGTAAAAAATGAGCTCTTTAATATTTAAGACGTTTTTTGATATTATAAAGGATTTATAAAGAAAACTATTTGAATTTACATTTTTACTTTAAGACACAAGTGGAATGTTTGTTGTAAAATAGGGATTTGCAAATAAAAGAATGTACATTGATCAAAACGTCTTTTGTTAAATTAGGATATAAAATTATTTTATGAGGGATTTAAATAAGGAAAAGAAAAAAGAGTTTTATTAAGAAATGTTGCAACAGTGAGTAATCTGAGCCCCTGAGTAGATTAGGAGGCATCAGGAGTGTTGAGGTATTCGTCCCTCCCATAGAATTCAACTCCTACAAAGCACAGCATATAGATGCATTGGGTTTGACTCCCAAATTCCTATGATGCAGAGGTGTTTACTTATTAAGTACAATTCCATTTATCAGATTAAAATACACAAACAAAAAAAGCATGGGAATTGATCTTTCATTTATAATTGGGGCCAGTGCTTCAGCTAGAGTTACTGCCCTGTATGTTACATGAAAGCTTCACAAATTTACTATGAAGTGCCTATCGGCTTACTGTGAAAGAAGCTTTCTACACTGGATAGAGAATGCAATGGTACAGTTTATCTGTGCTTATGTGCGTGCATTCCTGCAAGGAGATGCAGCGTGTCATACACACACTACATGATGTAGACATTTTTCTAATTAAATAAAATGATTTTTATTGCATTAAAGTTAGTGAAGAACCAAAGCAGGCTGTAAGTAAAGTTGCATAAGCAAAGAATATGAAAACTAAAAATAAACCTCATATGTATATAGAATTTTATTTTCTCTGAAGAAGTAGATGGCATAACAGGCAAAATAAACTACTTATTATTCACAGTTTGATTCTGAGAGTCATATAGAATGCAATGCGCCCTGAAACATGAGTTAGCATTATACAGAAATATACTCTCATAAATATTGCCATGCTCGATGCTAATTCCTCATTTTATCTTGTTTTATCTAAGATGCATTCCACATAAAATCTATGTAACTGTTTAATGTTCATAGCTATTTACATTGCCTTTATATTTCAAGTTGTTGCAGTGCTTTAGAGGAATAGTTTCTCCTCCATGGTCAAGCACAGATATTCTCAACATCTAGCTTGCTAAATTTCTTTCAGAATGCGAAGCATGAGGTACAGGAAGACTTCAACTAGAGTAAAGAATATTTCAAAGAGAAGAGGATTTGGTAATGGTGTTAGAGATGAATGATCAGCATACCTAGCTGCTGCTGCTAAAATGCAGCTCCACCACTCAACAAAAAGAAGCCTGTCAGGGATTGTCTTTCTAACAAAGGTGTATTTTAGAAGTTTCTAATATAATGATATTCCTCTTCCAACATTTTTAAAAAAAAACCAAACCCTAAAACAAACACAAAACAACAAAAAAGTAATTTATTAAAAAAAAAAAAAAAAAGAGTTGAGGATACCTCTATTTATAATACATTTACTAACAATTGTAAAGTTGTTAGTAAATATAGTCTAAATAGCATAAAATTAACCTACCCTGAAAAAAAGAAAATGACAAGTATTGAAAAAATTATACCTATTCTAAAAGGTAGTCTTACTACATCTTCATAATTTACAGTTAAAATCATGAACAAATGTATATAATGTAAGGCTCAGTTTTTTCTGAAGTGAAAATGTTTTATCACTAAAAAGCAATACTTTATTTTGCACTTGCATTTTTTAGAGATTCAAAAATTTTAGAGCTATTTAAAAATAGAGCGGAAATATGCAACTAAACAACTGAGGACAATAGTAATTAAAAGAGACAAAGCTGTGTTTTCAGAGGTAACCAGTGAAGAAAATGAAATTAGATGAGGTAAGGACATGCAGATTAGAAAGGCATAATAATGTCATTATAAATAAGTAAGAAATATGGTCTAAGAAATATGCTAAATGTATGCTGTCTGATTAGCTAGGACAAGACATGAAAAAAATAATGAGGATTTTTTCTCCTGACCGCATCAAACTACAACTTACAAACTTTTACTTCAAAAAGAAAGCTTTTGATCTAAACCACTGTTGCTCATTTTCACATGCATGCTTCCTTCAACTTAAATAAAAACACTTTACTTTGCATTTTACGCTGTCTGCCAGGTATTTCCTGTGAACATCCATCTAAAATCTCTTGGTTCTAGTAACTAATGTCTATAAAGAAAAATCTGGCAAAACTGTAGTTCTGAGCTTCATGAGCAGCCATTTTAAACAGAAAGCTGGTTTCGTTGTGTTGACAATCACATTTTAAACTGATTTCTTCCAGATGAAAAGATGCTTTTTCAAACAATGTAATAAAAGTGTCAAGTCAGCTGTTCTAAGGACATAAAAGTGATTCATCTGTTCTCTGGTCACTGTTTTTTCCCTTGATATGGTGGAATTTTTCTTTTAAAGAATAGTTTAACAATTAATGGCTACTAGAAGAAGAAGTTACGGAGGAGTGAAAAGCATTTTGCCTTTTAAAGAAACTCAACACATAATTGCAATTAATTTCGCAACTCATGATGCATACATTATTGTGTTTATATAAAATGTTAACAGTGAGATTTACATAACAGATAAATAGGTAATTCCGGCAGTTGTCTGTTGACAATGTCATCATCAGGTTTCAGAGGTATTTCTTCTGTAAGAAAGCGATTTCAGATAGATTTCAGATCCTTTTATCTGCTTGCAGCTGGGCATGACAGCCTTGCACCAGCTTGGATTTGAGTGATCTCCCGCCCCTCCATCAGGGCTAGAACCAGTTTCTCACCTTTTAAATTCAATTCCAGAGACTCTAATGTTTTTATATATACACAGTTTCAGAACACGCAAGTTGTGTAGGGACAGATCCCTCAAAAGTGGCATGATCCAAATGTATGACTTAAGTTTAATTTAGCCACTTAGCCTTAATGGTAATTCATGAAATCCTTGCTCAGAGGATATGCAGCCCTGGCTGTGACTAATCTCAGAGGGGTCTTGGTTCCTGACCTAAAAGCTTCTCACTAGCTGAAAAATTTCATACAGCCCTGGGTGAACCAAGGAAGCCCCGGAGAAGGGCAACATGTACAGCCCATCGTGTATGAGCCCTTTCCAGCCTTCTAACTCTAGACAGCTCCAGGCTCAGCAGCTTGGCTGCCTGCTTGCTCTGCATAGCAGGGACGGCACCTAAAGGCACAGGAGATTTTGGAGCTCAAATGCAGCACTGCACTGCTGCCTGAAGCAGGGCGAATGGTGCCAGGCAGAAATGCCCCCATCAGGGCCCCAGGTGCAAACCTCTGCATGGAGTATTGGTGAATGTCACTGTCACTGCTCTAAAATACTGCCGCACCTCACACTGAACCAATTACTGAAGCAAGAGAAATTGATTGACATTTTTCTGGACTACCAAGTTCAGCAGATATGCTCTTCACATTCAGAGAACATAAACACATTTAGAGAAGCCAATGAATGGTACAGCATAGTATGATACTTTCCGTACACGACTAAAAGGAAGCGCTGGAGAAGCATGATTATTACACTGATTTAAACAAGATGTTTGAAGCTAACAGGAAGCTAATGTGATAAAATGATAAATACTCTTGAATGCTAAAATCATAAGGACTAAAAATTTAAGTTCTGTTTATCTTTCCCTAACTAAGGTAGATACATATAAATGGATTGTAAACAATACTTCTAGATATCTTCTGATTACTGTAAGTATAAGCATCTTATGCAATCATATGATTCCAAACTGAGGACTATAGGAGCTATTGCTATGAATGCTAATACTATAATGAGTTCTATTTACATTATATTAGTGGAAGAGACAGTAAAGAAATCATACCTAAGATTAAAACAATCTGATTATGAAACTATTTGAATTTCACAAAATATAACTTGGACCTTACAAAAATACAGAAGACTTACCCAATGTAAATGGGTGTGCCTTCAGTAGCGTTAGCAAACAATGATGGCTAACACCAGTTAAGGTCTGGCCTGATTACTTCTAAGGTGCTTATAAGATTTATGTGACTTTCTTGTGTTTAGTTCCTATGGGAAATAAATAAGCAAGTGTATCATCTTTAAAACATGATTCTCAAAAGTGATTCTCTATGAATGTCCTTGTTTACTGTGTTGCCATATGTACTAGATCAAATTTTGCAAGTAAAATGTGTGTCCATCACTAACAAAAACATGGTTAGCTAAATGCTACCCTTGGTTACACCAGTAGAACCTCATTGTATTTCAGAGCTGCACACATAAAACTGGAAATAGAAGGTTTTCACATTCCAGAGCCATTTCTTATGTTTTCAAGTGTTAACATATGAAGATGGGGGTAGGGAACCTCCAGTCAGGAACAGAGAATTCCTGCCTGAAAGGGATGATGAAAACCTCATGATGGTAACATCATTGTAAATACTCCTGTCTGGAGTCAGCACAGTGCACTGAACAGGGAGCTTCAGGCTTAAAAATACCACTACCTCCATGCATTCTCCCAGACAAGCTCCTTCACAATTAGAAGCATGTATCAAAGAATACAATTCTATGTACACGTTTCTCAGAGCTTTGATATTAACATGCTACCATGGGTCAAACAAATGACATGGTATCAGGCTGTTGAGTGAGAACCACCTATGTGCATGCTCCAGCCCAGATCTACCTGACTTCCTGGCACTTTACACCTTAGTATCCCCATCTGTACCAATGTACAATATAACCCAGTGTACCATTGAGATAATGATGTTTCCTTCTTTTGTGAAGTGCTTTGAGATCCCTAGGCTAAACCAACCAGTATCATCTTCGTTTCATGACTGACTAGCACTGCAAAAGCATCCAACCATTTGGGATCTTCGGCAAAACTTCACTGCATTATGAACTGGTTGCTTTTTATTTACTTAGAGACTAAGAAAATGCATGAATGTTTTATAAATAGGCATGCATACACATATGTACATGCATTTTGAAATATAATGAGGCATCAGAATTTCCTGAGAGTTTTGTCAACTTTATTGGGAAACGAGACAAAATTGAACCATTAAATTTGAATGTTTATTTAAAAAAGGAAGCAGAACACACATCAGCTTCATACAGATACATGAAAGAGATCTCATTTGTGGCCATATTTGATCTAAATACTTGTGAGCACAATATAAATCACAACTTATTATCAGGCAAATTTTGTCAGTCAAATTTTCTACCTTCTTCTTCTCTAATATTGAAAGCAAGCCTTAATAATGATTTTACTCAAGACTGTACCATCATTTAAATTCAATGGCTCAGTACCCATTAAGAATAAGAACAAAAATGATGCTTTTAAGACACAGGTTCAAACAAACTATAGACAACCAAATTGAACTAAAACCAGTAAGATCAGAAATTATATGTAGGACTACACAGAGTAGGATACGGGGTAAAGCGAGAGTAGGTGCCACAAGAACAGTTACAGGGAAAGCAGATCTATTACTTTGCATAGATTGTGAATTATAAAATCATAGAATGCTTAGGGTTGGAAAGGACCTTAAGATCATCTAGTTCCAACCCCCTCATCTAGTTCCATCCCTATGAAGATGGAGCACTCACTAAATTCTGAAATTCTTTTATTGTGGGGCACCTGAAGTCTACACTAAGTCATCTTTTCTCTTTTTACTGCAGATCTATAAGTGCAGGTTGGTCTCTACTAAGAAACGAGATTCTTGAAGGTAGCAAGCAAGCATGGATTCAAGTTCACTTCTGCTCCTCCTGGTATGAAGTGCTAATAACAAACCAAAGAGTGGGGCAGATAGCTGTGGGGAGAAATAACATCTTAATCTACTACTGCTTGCTCAGAGCACTTAAAGCGAGCTGAAAGTTTGGTGTTTTGATACTACAGGAATTTATGCCTGCAGAAAATGGAAATGGATTGCTGCTTCATAACTGCTCAGAGGGAAAAGGGATTTTTGGCATGGCTGACCATGTCACACTTCCCTGGTCAGCAATTTCATTGATGGATTCAGGGGCAAGGTAGCCAAGTATTTGTATCTTGTATAACACTTACTTGGCAGCATTTTGATAGGTCTCCTCAGACCAGCTGGAAAAGCACACGTCCAGCTGGGCCCCTGAAACAGGTGGTGATGATTGCTGTTGAGTGTGAGAGGCCAGTGCCTGCCTGCAGGGCTGGCAATTCTGCAAGTCTCCTTCCCTGACCTGCTGGCAACAAGAAACAGCAGCGTATCTCCTACAGCCAGGCCTCAAGAGCACTGCTGTAGTCTCTCAAGAACTTGTTACCACAACAAAAAGTTGATGGATGTAGGCAGGACAAAGGAGAGTGCTAGCAAATTCCTTAATTGATGAACATTGATCTCACATAAACCAGGAATGCTCCAGCTTCTGCATGTTTGCTGACAACTCTGTGCTCATCCAGCTCCTGCTTAGTCTTGGCTGTTTTCCCACCTACTCCACCCATAGCTGGCAAGTTTTGTGTAGCTTTATAATCTAATCCCTCTAATGTATGAGTCAGGGCACTGCTTATTAAAAAAAAGGTGTGTGGTCATACAGACAATTATAGGTACAAGAGACTGGTAAGGTGGTGCTGAGAACAAGACAGGAATAATTCTTAAACTATAGTGCTGTGTAAACATGGGGGTAATTGCTCCTTCCCAAACCAAGTTCAACATAATCAAATAACTCAGTAGAAGTAACGAAGTCTCAAGTGATCAATGACAACTGTGTTTTGCACTTTCTCAGGACCATCTAGTTCCAAGGGAGGCTAACAGCACTTTAAACTGTAACTTATTCAAGTGCTGAGTTACAAAACTAGAAACCAGGATATTACTGTCCTTTCTGTTTCAGGCAAGTTAACTAATGAATGGAGAAAGTAACAGGTTTCTTAACAGAGTGTGTACCAAAAAAAGCCAACTATAACCCAGAACATTTACTGTTAAAATTATGAGCCCATGAAAATCCAAGTTTATAAGAACAAAGTTGTTTATAGACTCAAAATAACAGCATCCATCACTTTAATGCTGTAACTCCAAATTAAGACAGTGCAGATGGGCATAATTTTCTATTCTTAATATGAGACACAACACCATGTGTCCTTAATATAAATGCAACATATACATTCAGCTAGACCGTTTGTTTATTCTTACATTTCATATTCAAACCTAAGTCATTATCAAAGAAAAATGGATGAATACAAATGCAATAAAGATGATGATGATACAAAAATCAGTCATTTAACATAACCTAACTTCTTATTTTTAGGATCTAAAAAGAATGAAAAGCTTTTTCTATTAATGGTTTCAGTTAATCCTGTACCCAAACATTTTCCCCAGTAAACATCAGATTATTTTTATGCTGGCTATAAAGCTGTCACTCCTCAATAAACAGATATGCTCCTGGTGGGTTCACCTCTGCTGTCAAAGATCTGTCAGTTCATGCATCATCTCATAAATGAAACCAGAGAACCTCTGATGCATGGCTCCTAGTGAATCCAGCTGAGCAGAGGCTGCTCACCACCTGAAAGATTCACACCACTGCAGCCCCTGTGCAATTGGCAGCAACTAGATGGTCCCAACACGAGTTCAAAAAAGCCTTCAAGTTAATACTTCTGCCTCATTTTAACAGAAAGCTCTGTGACCTTTAATGCTCCGCTCAACTGAACCTTCCTTTAGTGAGTCTCAATTAAATTTTATGTTTTGAGGCTCCTATTTTCTTGTAAGACAAGAAAAGAGTTCAAGGAATGGATCTTTCTTTGAAGAATTTAATTCCCTGTGGAGAAAGTTTATTTCCATCTGAAGAGCCACTCAAAGTTTGGGGGAAGGGCGCTTTGCTTTTTCCCCCGTGTTTTTTTTTTTTTTTGGTTAAGAATTTCTAATGAATTTTTTTAAAGTTTGTAAAGGTAAAGGAGCCTTCAGATGCTTTGAAAAGGACAGTGTTCTGTTAGTGGTTACACTGGAAATATTTCCTCTGTCCTTTTTATTATAATGAACAGAAAATCAGAGGGACGGTTAAACAAATCCTGGCCATTTTTTGTGATGAAGAAGCTTTCCATGAAATCATCTGATTGCTACTGCTATACTGTAATAATTTAAAACTGGTTAATTTTCAGCATTTTTTGCAGCAAATGGAATATTTGCATATGTATTTGTAAAAATAAGTCCTTCCCAGGCTGATTCTGCATACCTAACCCCAACATAACAAGGTCAAAAAGTTAAGGCATTAGGAAGTGTCTTGTCTGAGCTGGGCTCTGACATTTTAGCTCACCATAGTTGCTGCTATTGAAAATGCAAGTACAAATGAGCATAAGCACTATTTCCAAACATAAACATTTTCAGAAGCAGACCATCAGTAGCATTTCTTTTCCCACTGTGTTCCTTTATTTAATTAGTTTCTTTTGTAGCCAACTTAACATAAAACTATGCATGCCAGTAGGGAATTCTGAGTGCTAGAGAGAGGTGCTGAGAGTCTTTTGCAGTCAGTGTAGAATTAGATGTTTCAGAACATCAGTCTGAAAATGCCACACGCTAACAGGACTATTTTATATTGCCAACATGAAATAAATGTGGGCATGAATGAATTTCTTATCTCTTTCTCCCAGATTTATGCACCTGAATCTGAACACCTCATAAATTGCTCTTGTTTCCTTGTTAACTAAATATGAAGCCCTTTCTTTGTGCTCTCTTCTGCATATTTTTGTGGTCACTCAAGGAGGGGCTTATCAGGATTCAAGGTTTCCATTAACTAAAATACTTCACAGTCACCTCTCTCACTGCCCTCACAAGTGTCATAATCACTATGCTTCAGAAACCGGACAACTTGCACAGATGGGAATGCAAGACTCATGGAGTCAAACAGGGTTTTCAGGATTAGGTTTTCTTTTTTTTTAATATTTAGATGAAATTTAAGATTATACTGTATCTGAGATACTTTTTCTCCTTTCTCTCTAGTGCTTACCGCTGATGACTATTTAAATGTGACCTTCTGCCTCTGTCTAACTTCCTGGGGAAAACTAAGTATTCATAGAATTTGCTTTTTGTTTAGATCAAACTCTGTTTGCTACAGACAAGTAAAACTCTGTATTAGGTCCAGCCTGAAAGAAATTCACTTTAACCCACTGCTAAATTATGACTAAAATCTATGATAACTTCATGCAATCATCTTTTCTGGTTTACAGAGTCATGCCTTGATATAAATATAAAAAAATATTCTGTTTTATACCAGTGAGCTTGGATAAGATACACGGCATTTTCATGCTCACTGACATAAATATTTAAACTAATTTCGTATTTAAAAATAGATTGCAATGATTGTAAATGCTAATACTTTCCTTCTGTAAAAATATAGTTTTCTTTTGAAAATCAATAAAAATTATCATATACTCAAGCTTTGAAAACACCAGAAGCTACTTCAGCATTTCAAACCACCCAGTTCTGTATCTACATACTTACTCAGAGTAGCTTAGCTAAACTCCCTGCAAGAAACAAAACAGGTCTAGCTCTTAATTTTTACTGCTCGTCTCACCTCCATTTTTCCAGTACAGCTTGTGGACACAAGAAGTCTGTGTCTCACTGCACCTACCCTGCCTCCAAACGTGGTATCTATGCAGCTATATATAAGAACAGTTTCATTTTGATGAATATATTGATAAAAAATGCTTTGCTAATATATTTACAAAGTCCTTATGGAAAGTCTGCCAGCTGCTCAAAACTGAGATCTACTAATTAGGGTTAGCTTTATTAAAGGCTAGCTCCCAAAGAGCTCCTGTGGATAACAGGCTTAACTTTAAGCATATGATCAGTCCCATTACATTCAATGGCTTTAACTGGGCTGACTGGTCATAAAATTAAGCATGCATTTAAATGCCTTTGTGGATCAGAACCCAAGTCTCTTACAGGAGCACAGGCTTAGAGCAGTGGCACCTTCTGAAGCCAGTATGATTCAGCTAAGGACCATAAATCCTTTCCCATATTCTGTCAAACTGAAAAGCTGTGGAATTTTTCCCACTGGGAAAACCAGTTCATTACGGCTCGGAAACCAGTACTTCACTGAACTGGTAATAGCTCAGGCTAAGCCAGTTCAGAAAACCAGGACAAGAAGATACAAAAGTCTAGATACTGCACTATGCTGACACAGCCATCCTGCTCCCAGAACTGAAGCAGTGTTTGCCCCAGCTCTACAAAGCTGTGCCTCCTGTTTTTTAAACATATCATAGTAGCAAAATTTGGTATTGTGAGTATAAGTAATGCTAAGACTTTTCAAATTGTGCTCGTTATGTAAGACAATAATTGCCAAATTCTGGCAATTCTGAAAAAGGGGTGGAAAATAAAGAGGATCTAATGTCTGGAAAACGGGTGATTAAAAAAGGTCACATAAAATTGACAATTTTAAAAACATATACTCTTACCCTTCTCGCTGGAAAATAGTCCTAAAACAGTCCCCCAGGCTCTTGTAACTGGTTGGATCAGTTTTCCCTCTTTGAATTTGGAACCTAAAAAAATACAATTTACATCACAGCATGAGAAGTCAGGGATTTTAAGTCACTTTTAACTTTCCAATTATTATATAAAAGGAATTTTAAAGGGTTTGTTTTTACATATCTGATTCATTATTATATACTGTTCCTGATATACTTATTAACACTGTTTTTATAAAGCTGCTAAACTAAGGAAAAATAGAGCTTTGGTAGTAACTTTTTTTTTGTAGTTTATGGAACTCACAGTATAGCTATCACCTTTGACATTTACACCTCTTTCTAGTTGTTTGAAAAATAAGCTGTTAACCCTGTGCTGATCCAAAGCCCATTGAAACTAATGGGAGCCTTTGAGTCAAACTGTGGTTTTGCAAATCGCAAATCTGAAATGGATACTATCGTGTGTTTCACTATGAAATGAATCCACTGTGCAGTTTATTTTTCTTTTTATATCTGACACAATTACAATAAAAATTAACCAGAGACATGACCAGAAATTAAAGCACCATTCATTTTTCATAATTTAATAAGATGAACAATGCAAGCAATGAATTATTTTAAATAAACCCTTGTTTTCTCTATTCACATTTTGACAACAATAAATAGTTCAACAGGAAGCTTGTGGCCTTGAAAGGAAAATCAAAATTATGATTTAAGATCATAAACATCTTATTATTTATGATTTATGGATAGCAACAGCAGTTTAACAGACTACATTTATTTTTGAGTTATTTCAGTTAGATTACCCTATTTCTTTGTTTCAAAATTGCTGTCACATATTAAACTAAATAGTATGGAGAAATTTTGAATATATTTTAGCAATAAAACTTCTTCTCGAACAGCTAATTACTATATAGCACTTAAAAACAGAAGAAAAATATTGATGTTAGCTATTCCAATCTACAATAGCCCAGCATCAAGCAATCACTAAGTTGGCTTTATCACCAAGTACAATACTAATTCTGCAAAACACAGCATTCAACAATTTCAAGGAATAGCTCTCATTGTAGTCCAGTATGTCAGATACTACAGATATACTGCTGTTCTGAGAAACATTTATTGTTACTTATTCTAATCGTGATACTAAAACTCATTAATATGTAACAAATTAAGGTATCTTTAAGTCAATGCTAAACAGCAATGTTCTCCTCTCAACAGAATTCAGGAGGGTCAAATCAAGGTTTGTACTGCAACAAAAGGTATTCATTGTTTTGAACGAGTGTTTTTAGTATTTCCTAAGCAGGGTTCTGTGCTAACCCATACAACATTTTACTTACTTTGAGAAAAAAACTTCCAGTGATGTAATACAATTCTTTGGGCAATTATGAAGGCAAGCCCACACCATTTTTGAAAACAGTTAGAAGGAAACACTGAGCCTCTCCGTAGTCCTAATAAAAGTAGCTCAGGCACATCTGGGATCTCTATCTGGGGTAGCCTCTTTTATTAGCACAAGAACTTGCTGCCAAGTTGGCAGAGAGAAGAATGCGGTTCAATAGGCTTACACTCAAATAAGAGCTGATGCATAACATTTTGTCTGAAAAGAACCCTTGGGAAGGCTAATAGTTGAAAAAATTGCCTCAATGCCATCACATAAAATCCAACAGTAATATTAGCTACAGAAGCTTTTAGATTGTGGCAATCAAGCTATCAAAATTATAAGAGAAAGTAGATTCTGAGTACATTTTAATATATTTAAGACTTGATTATTTATAGCTCCTAGTTCAAAACCCAAAATGTCTTTCTTTTGCTTAAAGAAGTGTTGGAAACACTCGCCAGTAAATAAATTCTTCCAAGTATTTAAAAAAATAAAGCTTTCTTAACCCAAACTTTTTCCTTAAGTTTCAAGATTTGGCCAGCTTGTAAACTCAGAATAAAGCACCACTGTGTCTAAAACATCCTCTGCATAATGCACCTTCCCTCTTTTTCACCCTGCAAATGCTCAAGCATGCCTTACTAGCATGTGTATAAGGTTCCCCACTGAGTTGTGCTTGCAGAACTGTTTGTAGAACTGGGGCTTTAATCTCAGACTCACTGTGGATCTCAACAACATGGTGAACATACAATTTTGTTTTACAGTTATCACAGCGTTGAGTTCTCAATGAAATGCATATGATTTAATAAAAATGTATCTTTGATAGTAAGAATCATAGCAGAAGAAATGCAGTATGAATTCATGTGTATCAGATGAAGAATAACTTCTTGCTAAAGAAGTTAAATCAAAGAAGTTTTAATGTTTTAATTTTTTTTGTTTCAATGTAGATAAGACCTTAGCATTAAATGAGTCCATTTGTAACACACTGGGTCACACAAATAACATATTCTTTCCTTCAGGGTTTTTGGATCCATTCCTTCCATAGTAAATCTTTTTTATAGCTTTAACAGCAATCCTAAAATACATGCCAATTATGTGCTTCAACCTAGATCGGCGAATTGGGTTCTTTGATTCAGAATTGCTTACCTTAATAAAATCATGTATAACTTTTTAATGAACTAGCTAATTGATCACCAGCACTTGTTATAAGAAGCTCAGAGAAGAGCTGAAAAGATGTTTGTTTTTTCGGAGGCACCAGCAACCTGTATTAGTAATATTAATAATACAGAAGAGTGAGAACATTCACTTCAAAAACAACCTGGCCTGTTTTTAATGATTGTTTAGAGGAATGATGACAACTGGTAGGTACATAATGGCTTTCTCTGCCTCAAATCCATTCCATTTTAAAAGCATTATAAAATCACTGAATTTCATGCATTTTTTAAAGCTGGATGCCTGCCTTGTATGTTATTAGCTTTGCTAGAACAAAAAGGATAAATTCTCCTTAAAGTAAAATTGAAGCATTAACTTCTGATCTAATTAACTATTTTGAAGTCTGCATGAAGAATATGCAGGTGAAGTTCAGAAACACACTGAACAGACATACGGGTAGAGGGGTTTTTCCAGGGCTGGGATGAATGACCTGCTATTCACTACTAGCATATAACAGGTGCCAGAAAGTCACTGACAGAAGACGCTTCAACATGTTATGTGTTTACAGAGAGGTTTATCACTCTAAACTTATAACCAGGCTAACTTTCCTCCTCTCTCATTTTCCTGCTTTTTGGCTTTCTGGCCAAAATGTTGTGGTACTGAGCACTGTCTCCCTGGGAATGCCCACAGAGCTGTTCACTTAGGCCCCCAGGTTACCCCTAGGACCAAACCAGCACATACTGCCTGCCTTCTCGGTTCTTCCCCACCATCCCCACCTCCAGCTCCCATGCCTTTGAGAACCTCACAGCCTCCCTTTCTGGCTCATAGCAGCAGCCCACAGGGCTTGGTCTTTAATGACACCTTTGACTGAACAGTACCTTTGCATAGGCTTTATTTGATACAAAAGTGTCCTGATGCTGTTTAAGAAGAGAACATCAGTGTCCTTCCCAGCAGACACATGGCTGGAATCCCAAAATTGGAAATCATGTAAATGATTTGAGGTTTTGAGGTCTGTTCACAAGTCAGTATCTTCATTGAAAACCCTGCATGAGCTAAATCCAGGAAAATATTTTAACTTATCCACACAAATCAGCACTACAACTACTACTTGTGAAATAAATAAACCTAAATTATTCTTATTTTGACAGCATGGGAGAGCACATTTTTGCTTTAGGTGGCAACAGTCCCTGATCAATATCTTTCAATGGCCTCTGTCTGTCATCCTGCAATATAGGTGACATCCCACAATACAGAAGATGCTTGAGTCCTCTCATTAGTTCTCTGAACTACTTACCATTTAAGAAGAGATACATCGTACTGTGGAGCAACGACTCTACATATGCACATGTATCTGTTTCTAATGTCTAACTTCACAGTTCTTGTTGGTCTTATAATAGCCAGTACTTTATTCAGAGTTTCACAAAGTCTTAATCCACAAGATGCTTTCCTCCCCCTCTTCCTATTGCAAGAGTCCTCTAAGTAGTTTTTTTCTAATACAGTCAATATCTACAGGAGGACAAGCATGTGCATGTGCTTTCTGGGGAAAAAAACCAAATTCTCTCTCCCAGTATCAGTTGCTACATTTTTTGTTAATGCTTGCTGAACATTTCATCACAGTTGTCCTGTGGATGTCTGCCACTGCAGCATTCAGGTATGCAGTGTTTAAAATCAGTTCACCACAACAAACCTAACAATCCTCCCCCTTGTATTTACTGATATGGACAGAAGAAAAATTTCCAACCCGTGCTGAAATTGTTTTAGTAATCTTAAAATCTAAAAGGAAGAAACCAGTATTTTCATATCTAGATTCAAGTAGATAGTGAGCCGTTAAATACCCAGCTATGTAGGAGAACAGCAATGTGATGTGGTGCAGGCTAGGCTCACCAAATCCTTGCCACTGAGTTTGCAAATTCCAGAATTTCTGGTTGCTTTTAGCAGCACAGCTGACTAGTCCCTCAACCACAAAGTGCAGAGGAAAAGAAAAATACTGACTCAGAGAACCAGGCTTTGTACCACGTTGCAGTGCTTGCCAATGAGTGGCAGTCTTAACTGTATTTTCCTTTTCTTCACGTTTTACTAGGATTTTATCATATGTTATACTTTCAATAAAGCTCTTAATATTTCCCTCCACGGCTAGGACTTCTGCAGTACCAAAGTAAATAATCTCAGGTACTGAGCTGCGCAGATGCTATAAAGAAGAGAGATATATGGCATAACAGCAAAACAAATTATCTGTGCACTGTTGATTTTAAAACAACTTTTCTATATATGTACAGCCTTTGGAAAACTGAAACTAACATTTATAGCCTTTTTTACACTTTCAGTAATTCCCATGATTCCAGAAACTCCTAGCCGTAGATACAGCATAGGTTGGTAAAAAATGCATAGTCTGAAACTTTATATAAATGCCCATAATCTAACAATTCACATACTTATAATAAAAATTATAATTTAAAAGATTTTGATTTGCTAACTCAAACATTTATTCAGGTGTTACTACCATCCACTGATATTTAGATTTCACTCAAAACTTTTCAGAGCAAAGTGGACCTAGAAAATATAAAGTATTTCACTTGTATTTTCACTTTTTTGCCCCAGTTCTTTGAGTTGCTTATGTTACTTACAGGGTAATAACTAAATTGAGAGTATAATTCTGTTACTTATTTTAACAGTAAATCATATAAACTGTTGATAAACTGAACATTAGATTTCAAACCAAAAAAAACTAAATTATTTTAAGCCAAAGACATAATTTTTGATAGTGCAGGGGTCATATTTTAGGCATTATAGTATTGCTATAATGATTATTTAATTGCAAAACCCATGTAAGAATACAATAAAGTAGAACATGTGGAACAGGCAAAAGAACAGAACTTATTCCAAACATTCTCCATAGTAGACATAGATTTATCTCCATCTAATCACAGACTCTTTCATATAGTTCCTATTTACTTCATAAATAATAAACCAGAATCATGGGTAGAGAAGTATTACTAAAAATTCCTTTAAAATCCAACTACAGGAATTCCACTTTGCTGGAATTTAGGATTCTTGTTAGTTTATTTACCTGTTCCTCCTACTTTTGGAGGAACATGTTTTTTGAAGAAGAAAGAAAGGGATAGTAATAATGGAAAGAACTGTAAAGATATCCTGAAACTGCAAAATAATCTGCAGAGATGTCTTTTATGCAGGTTTGAACATCAGCTGCCAAGTATGATGTTCAAATAAAAATTAACACAAACTGATGAATTCTCACATTTGCTGAAGTATTTATCAAATACTGCAAGTCATAAATTTGTCCATTCCACATCTGACCCTCTGCCTTCTTGCAGTCCTGATCTGTTCTATCCTCTCCCTGCCTGGTTATCCAGCAATTTGTAGCTTACCTCTGACCAAAAAAAAATAAATAAAAATCTCAAAACCTGACTTGATATCTCAGTAGGGCAAAAGGAGAAAACATTAACACTGCATGAGAAAGAATTAAACACCTACATCCGACCACGGAGTACATTCACAGTAAAGTTAGAGCTATATCAACAACAGATTTAGCAATCTAAAACTCCAGAATTTAGAGGGAAGAGATTGGTTATTCTGATCAAAATTTGAATCCAATAAGATCATCATCATTTGCCACATCCTTTTTGGTCAGCTAAAAGCAATTTATCTAAAACATCATAAAACAATTGATCTAAACTCTTGCAGCCTTGATGATGATAACTTCGCATGCATGGCTTATGCTGAGTTTAGGAGTTTTTGAAAATACTTTCCCTAAATGAACTGTGTCATTGAATAGAGATACAGAAAAGACCTAAAGTTGACAACATGGCTTAGGTGTTTCACTGGTACTCTTGGTCAATTCTTTGCATGTGAGTCTTATTCTTAGGCCAGACAAAAGTGCACTAATCACAAAAAGAACTTCACCTTTCCTGTACTTCCTTTTATAGATGACTTCCCTCTATATCTTGATTTTATATTTGAGCTAAACAGAACACCATTTTATCAAAAACATCAGTGTCAAAAAGAAAGCAGTACTACATATACCAAGAGTGTAATGAAATGGCTCAGAAATGAAATTAGTATTTTGCCAAGTACTAATGAAGAACTACTTTTTTCTCCTGCATCATTTTTCCCATTACATGCATGGAACAAACAGAGAGTAGCTATAATGTCAGAAAGAAATTTTCCTTTACACATAGTTTTAGAAGACAATGTTCAGCAAAAATAAACTAGACCAGAAGCAGGTCAAATTAACTCATACAACTTTCATCTACTCTGGTACTGGCTAATGAATAACAAAAATAACTAGTTGTAGCAGTTACATACAAGTAATTTAATGCCTTCCTGAGAAAGAAATAAACAGAAACTAAGTTCAAACCATAAATTTTTTTAATAATCTAATTCCATCAATGAGTGTGTTTGTGTGGCGGGGATGTGCAAAACAACAACAAAAAATTAGTGAAACTGACCATTTTTTTCATTCCACACTAAAAACTGTCCAGACAAACATCTTTATGATGTTGTGTAAGTTCTCTTGTATCCCAAGGATGAAAATTCTGAGAACATGTTCATAGCAAGGTGAAGCTACAGAATGAGATTCTGAGCTGGTGTTCTCCCTGTCTATCACACGTGCAAGTGTTCCAAACTTCAGTCCCCAGCCTCCAAGTCCTGTTAATGCTCTTGTGTTTCTGGGTCCCAGACATAACTGGCAGCTGTGGGCTTCTATGAGCTCCTTGCAAATATCAGCCTTCCTTCACAGTTATGGACCTGTAGGCACAGCACATTTTTATAATTATCTAGAATTTATTTTATAATTTTATAATTAACTAGAATAGAGATTACTTTAATGTCATTCTGTGTGAAAAGCCCATCTACAAGTCCTGCCAGAGCAGGAACATCTCTGCGGCCCTCTTTGCTTGGTGTTGTGGATACAATTCTGCCCTTGAAACTTTTCTTTTGCTGCCTGGATGCAAATTTTCAGCACGAGATCACAGCAGTGATCATAAAGGGACATCTGTATTTGAAAATCACACAGTATTTTGTATGAAAGATCATGCAATTTATGCGATGTCATCTTAACAATCTTAGGAAGGCAAAATTGATTGGGAATTTTTGACTGTAAAAGTAATAGGTAAATTTAAACACTGCTTGTGTTTTTTTGCCTACAGCTTGTTGTGTAAAAAGCTCTTAGTTATGCTGGTGAAGGAATCAGCAGAAACCAGTAATGGTAAAACCAGCATTTTGCAGTCACAATTTATTTCTGAAGCCTCTTGTAGTCTCTATTTCCTAAGTAAAAACAACCCTCCAAAATCTATGGATTTTTTTGCCCCTTATGTAAACTGGACAAATCATTGAAAATGGCACCATAAGGAATAATTTTGTATTGTCACAGATCATGGGGTTATTTTTATGATTTTAAATATGGGTAGTCACTCATGGCCTAATACATCAACAGAAGAAGTCTGTTTTTCATTAGTTTTGGATAAAATCCTGTATGTTTTCCTTCAAAACAGCTTATAGAGAAAAAACAAAGTGATGAGGTATACAAACTAATGACTAGAAGAGATTTCACAAGAAATCAGATATTGGATTATATAATATGCAGGCCGCCGTATCCGGTCTTGATTCAGGGAAAAATGAGAATGTGGTTTGGCGGATTTCAATGTGCAACATGTGCCTGCTGAAACCCGTCCAGTTCCTTATCTCAGTTTAACTCCTATTGCAAAAATGTATATCCTCTCTTGACCTCTCTCTGCTGGATTAGATGGACCTTTAGCCTACCCTGTAGAGCCATTCTTGCGTCTTGTGATCTTACTGTAATCTATGAATCCAGTACCGAGTCTCTGCAAATTAGAAGCTTTGAAAAAATTAAATGTAAGTATGAAAATTTCATCTATAAGTTAAATGATAGCAGATTAGAGGAATAATTTTGCTGCCTTTAAAAAGATGCAAAGGCAAAACTCAATACAGCTTTGTAAAATAAAACATGCATCTGATAAGCCAAAGGAAGGTTTCAAATGTGTAATTATTACTGGTCATTACTGGAAAACACCTGAAATACAAACAGCAATAATTGCTCTAAAATTTTTCCAGTTTGGGAAATTGTAATTAAACTCTATAACCCACAGGAGAAGTGACACTTTTTCTTCAACAGTTCCTACAGAAAAGGCCAAGTACTTTTACATATTTTTCTCAACAAAGCTTTGATTTCAGTGTCCCCTGTGGTAATCACACAGCACTTTTCAGCAGAAAGAGAAGGCAGGAAAATCATTGCGGCTTTCTGGCAAGAAGATTTTGGGGGAGGATTTTTTGGAAGGTTTTTGAGTACTTTTCAGTATTCATTAGCATTTTAAGTCCTTTGATGAGATCAATCCTATCATAGCATAGTGTATTCTGATTTCTTTTTTTTATTAAAATGATTTAGCACCAAAAATTTGCAAAGCACAACAAAATATACATTACACATGCTCCCTATGGTCAAAGTAGGAAAGATAACCAAAAATATCTTTTCTCCCAAAGGAAAGAAATGGTCAAATACAGAAATCCAAATTAATTTTTAATGGAAAATAGCCAAAATCAAATTGTGAGTTGCTGAAAGAAGCATTGGTTTTGAATGTTCCCCCAACCTCCTATACTTGTGCTGGAAAAGACTTAAAAGGGAAACAATTTCATTAATATATTGTGGCTGAGATTTTTAAAATACTGGAAGGGATACAAACGGACTTACCCAACTGGAATGTACAACTAAACACCCTGCATTTGAAAACCTTAACTCACTTGCCCTTTCTTATTAATAGACAAACCTTGTAAATGACTAATAGCTATTATACATCGCATGGGCATTACCTATTATGCATACACTGTTTCCATGAAAAAAATGACTTTTTCCTATAAAATTGTATGGCTAAATCACAGAAAATGTACACCCTTAAAGCAGTGTTACCTTTTGAAATGAAGCTAGTAAAACAAGGAAATTCTGATTTAAAGACTGAAAGTCAACACTTACCCACCCAGTTGTGCCCCAATATTACAGATTATATGGAATTCATTATCAGTCAGTGCAGAGCAACCTCAGCAGTTCTTAACATACAGTAGGGCATAAAAAGGCAAGTTGAGGGTGAAATTTCCTATGAAGTGCTATCACTTTCTCTGCTCTGGTGACTTAAAGTAAAACTAGCAAAATACTGGGAAAAACTTGCTGTCTTTAACAGAATTTACCTGAAGTAGTGCACTTTCCTCTGTAAAAAGCAAACCAAAAATGTAATCCCGTAATTTTAAGGAAAATCTGTTGTGTGTTGAAATGGTAGCTTGCCAGTGTCTTTCAGAGTTCACAGATACATAACTACACCTCCAGCAGATTTTTGTGTAACATTAGAATTTATCCCAGGAAGTTAAGAGAAAACTTTGAGACCTGGGAATATATCCTATTAATTCACCATTTGAAGATATAACAAAAATAAAGAAGATGAATTTTACAAATTCAATGTAGTGGAAAAGCAGCAGCTATCTTGAGACTTCAGTAGATTCATTATTTTTCTAATGACTCTCAAACCATTAATAATTGACAAAAAAACCCTATCACTAAACAAAACTCAGGAGAATCTAGTAACCAGGTTGCAGGCTGTGGTCAGAAGACTTATTTTGAGTATCCAAAACCGTGAATCACAGTTGCTACAAAGCTGTCAGAGCACTATTTAATTCGCAGAACTAAAAAGCCACACCCAATGAGATTATTTTTCTTATTTGCATATACATTTTGAAGACTTCCAAAGTTCAAGTATGGCCCAGTTTTAAACACCAGAAAATAAGACTTAATGTTGTAATGGAAACAGTAACAGGCTCTTGACAACAACCATGCAAAGCTGCACCTTTATATCACAACACACTCTCCCAGATGAAAAAAATTAATAGTTACCAAGGACAGTGTGGAAAAAAGAGTACTGTTAATTTTAGGAAAGACAATTGTCTGAAAATTGGCATAAAATGTTGAAAATTAAAAAGGAAGGTTTCTTTTTTCCCCCAAACTCAACCTAACTGCTCCAAAAAGTAATACACAAATCATTCATTATAATGAGTCATAACAATGATTTGTGATCTTCCAAGTTTTCATTTTATGCCCCTCTGTTTTTCCTTAAAGACAGGAGGATAGACAAAGACTGGAAACTTTGGGTCATATGGATCACGGCACCACTGCTATGTCTGGAATTTTCTTATAAATATCCTATTGCTCTGAGGTTCATAGGCCTGACTGAAACAGCAGGGACGATCTCATTTGTGCTTTTATAGTTGTAGAGGGATTTGCAAGAGTTAACGCAATTTTCCATAATATTTCTTACCAACTTCAGGAATAAAGGGAGAGTTCCCTTTTTAATCAGTATCTGAAACATTGCTGAGTCTAAAGAAAAACAGGACTTCTTCCAGATTTAACAAGACTTTTCCAAGTGCAGATAATTTTAAAGATACAAAGCAAGGCAAATTTTGAAGGAGAGAATGGATTTCAGCACAGCATTTGTGGGTAGAAGGTAGTGCAGTAGTCTGGAGCATATACTTCTCAGAGGATTTCACTGCTTATGTGCAGCCTTATGCTTTTCAAAGACTGTTTTTCCAAAAAGAAATGGTAAATAATTCCTTTTGATTTAATGAAAATCTTCGAATCAAGGAAGTATCTCCAGGTTCTGTTATGGTGATGTCTATCTCAGAAAACAAACCATTTCACTATCAAGTTGAAAGCTAGAGAAAGTCTCATTTTGTAGAGTCACAAAAGTATTTTAAAGGCATATTGCTCACATTCTTCTCCAGACAGGCAGGCAGACTACACTAGCACGGATGATCTGACTCAGCTATTGAGCCAGAGGACTGAAAAACAAGCACAAAAAAAGGCAATTCTGATGTTGCCAAGCAGTATTTCTAGGGACTACTGGTTTGTTTCCTTACCGCATTGTGTGCGCCTTCCATACACTCACTTAGTCAAGTCTTCATAGGGCTGCATGGACTCAGAGAAAAAGCTAACTAACTGAATTATTGAATGCCTTCTTGTAAATAAAGCTGGATTGTTGAAAAATGACTGCTGGAAAAAGTCTTTCTGCATGCTTATACAGAATTTATAAGTAATTGCTATATATATTGCTGTATATGAGGAGGATTATGCTTTTGTTGATCCATAATTGCTATTTGTTATCTAAAGCTAAACTGAGTAATAAAGTGCAATAAATAAAATCCTGAGTGTACAACGTGTAGGCATGCCACCTCCCTCCCTCTTTTTCTCAGCACATATGCTATCTAATGGGAGAAGTAACTATATGACTAACTCTTTGGAGAGCTTCTTATCTTCTTATGAATAAGATAAATTATGCTATTCTTCCCAAGAGCTAGCCATGTAGTGTGTGCTACTGGTCTGTTATGTGACATAACACTGTCAGTAAGTTTAGCTGCTCCATTGTGGGTCTATACAGTCTGCACATAAATAGGAATCCAAGGATCCCTAGGATGCAACTATCCCGGCTGTGTATCCTGAAAGATGCCAAGAGTAAAGTACGAGAAGGGCTTACTGCACCTAAATGTTGCAAATGTTGCAGAGTGCATTGGTATTATCCTTGTTAGAAAACTACAGCTTGTCTGACTTGTGGCTGGAACCCCTCCAAAAGGATAAAGTTGAACCTACAGATCTACGGAACCTTTAGAAACTACAGAACTCCAGGTTCATTACATGCAGAGGAGAGTTCTTAGCCTTTTCTGACCCAAGACTCTTGAAAATGCAACAGCCATCCTGCCTACCAGCTGACAGTCTTCTCACCTGACAGTTTACTGAAGGTCATTTATAACAGGTCACAAGATGCCAGCTTGTCATTGGAACTGGCAGCAGAAACCATAGTCTCACAGTTGACAAACACTGGTGCTTTTGTTGCAAGAAGTTTTCACTATAAGCTTGTGGTCTGGAAAATAGGCAAATAGGGAAAGTCAGTCCCAGGGGAATGGCTGATGGATGTATAGGGAATGAGCAAAATTATGAGTATAGTGTGGATAGAGGAGTGTGGTCCTGAAGAAATGCTATATATTGAACAGATGGGAAATCTTGAGCCAGCCATGATCAAAATACGAGCAATGTATCATTGTATGTGCTCCTTCCTTGTCATATCAAACACCTATAACCAAGCAGTGCAATTCTGCAGATTTCTCTTCTCTCTACTACTGCATTGAAGGGACAGTAAGAATGTAGACATAATGATATCTGACTTACTGTTTGGTATTCATTTACTGTATCAAATGAGAATGCTTAAATCCATCAGCTTCCATTAACAAAAAAAGGAGCTTCAAAATACATTAGAAACCTATGTCTTAACTTTATTTGAGGTACTTCTGGAGGACTTTCTATTCTGAGCAATAAATATTACAAAAAGACCTGAAGTTTTCAGAGGTTTCCAAGACTTACACCACACTCATCTCTAATATCAAATGGCATATTTAATATGACTTGAAGTTTTGTTAGGATCAAAGACATCCCTCAGCTTGTTGCTCTGCTTGACATACTTTAGCAATCTGTTTTCCTTCTCACCAGTACAGTGTATTTGTGCACAAAAAATACACTTAAATACACAGAGGAAGCGTAGTATGAATTAAGATAAAAATTTTCTTTTAAGGAGTATGTGAAGTGGGAATGGGTCAATGTCTACATCACTGTTATAAATTCTGTCTGAAGAATAAGAAAGATGATCAGAGGAGTAACGTATTTCCAGACCTGCTCATATAATGGTCTCTAAGTAGCTTGCAAACTTCCTGCCCAGGTCAGGACAGTGTACTAAGAAGCACTTGACTTGCTTCATTTCTTGTCATTTGGTTTCTCTCCCAAGGGCTGTGACTGTGTGAAGTTTCAAGTAATATTTTGGAAGAAGTTCTTCAACAAAGAGGATATGGCAATTTGCAAACACCTTTTAAATATGTTTTTCTGCCTTCAGAAGTGGAAAAATTCTCTAGAAGATGAACACAAAAATATAACAAGCCAGTGGATAGGTACTGGGTAAACACTGGCTAAAAGTCGGAAAAACTTTTACGCTGCATCTAGGTAGTACCTAGATAGATATAAGCATCTAGAAGCACTCATCTATTCCTATAGACTAGGTTTGCAATGAGTGAGGAACCACATTCTAAATAATGCAGAGCACAGTCTGAATCAATCAGTAATAAATCACTTTCACCTGTTCTCTCCTTAGTACTTCTCATACATAAGGAAAAGAAATCTTTCTGAAAAACCCCAACAAAACCCTGCTGATTTACTCAGTATTTACACTGCTGATTCAAGAAGTACTTTCCAAAACTCTAGCAAAAATCCATTTGCTTACCAGCAGCAAGCCTTTGATGGATTTCTCTTAAGTTCAGTCTTGAGGGTACTGGTTGATGAGAAAATGAACATGAGCTGATGGTGTGCGCTCGCAGCCCAGAAAGCCAACCATATCCTGGGATGCATCAAAAGGAGTACGACCAGCAGGTCGAAGGAGATGATCCTGCCCCTCTACTCTGCTCTTGTGAGACCTCACTTGGAGTATTGTGTGCAGTTCTGGTGTCCTCAACATAAAAAGGACATGGAACTGTTGGAACAAGTCCAGAGGAGGGCCATGAGGATGATCCAGGCCACTGGGGCACCTCCCATATGAAGATGGGATGAGAAAGTTAGGGCTGTTCAGCCTGGAGAAGACTGCATGGAGACCTCATAGCAGCCTTCCAATATCTGAAGGGGGGCTATAGGAATGCTGGGGATGGACTATTCATTAGGGACTGTAGTGATAGGACAACAGGTATAGGGTAGTGAAAGGGTAAAAGGTTAAAGCTTAAACAGCGGAAGTTTAGATTGGATATAAGGAGGAAGTTCTTTACTGTTAGCGTGGTGAGGCACTGGAATGGGTTGCCCATGGAAGTTGTGAATGCTCCATTCCTGGTGGTGTTCAAGGCCAGGTTGGACAGAGCCTTGGGTGACGTGGTTTAGTGGGAGGGGGACAGGGAGGCTGGAACTAGATAGTCTTAAGGTCCTTTCCAACCCTAACTATTCTATGATTCTATAACTCTAAGTTTCATGAAAGAAATCAGGATGTGAAAAACACCACCAAGTTATTTCAAATATAAACTCAGAAGACCTAAGAAATCCACATGTAATAATTAGAATGATTTTATATATGCATGCATACACATACACATTCCTTGTCTTCCCTGTAATTACAAGGAATAGAGCTTTTTTTATTATCAAAGAAAAAAGGTTTTCAGGAAGAAACAATGAACACACCATTAATTCATATCTTCAAATTCCTTATTACTTGGATGCTAGTTCACTAAATATAAATCAATAGACTGATACATGCCATAGAGTTTAGATATGAATTTAACACCTCTGCATAAAGTTAGAGAGGAGAAGTATAAAATCACTTTGAATTTATTATTTCTAGAAAGAGTAGACAAAAGTCTTTGAGGATTAATTTCATGCTGTGGGTTAAATTTCACTCTCACGATAGGCCAACTATTGCCTGGGGCTCTACAGATAATGAACCTGCCAAGGGATTAGCAAGGAAACACTTGTGTTATTATAAATCGTGTACACTTCCCTTTCTAACCAACTTCATCCTTCATGACATTAACAAATGACACTCTTTGTCCATGTTTCAATATAATGTGAGGCTGTGAATGAACTTGAACCAACAGTACATTAGATAATATCTTCTCAAGGTATAAATATCTATTAAATTTGGATGAAAAATCCAGACCTCCTAAAGTGAGAATTGAAGATATTTTATGTCAGATCCTGAGAAACATTTGTATGTAAATATCAGCTGATACTGTCTAAAATGGAGAAATGCACACAAAGGAATTAAATGTAACACAGAAACAGAGAAACTTTTAGGGAGACTTAATCTACTAAAAGGAGCCTAAGTCATCCCAAGCAAAGATGTTTATCACTTGGCTTCACTGTAAACAATCAATTTCCTGAAGAGCTCAAACACATAATTTATCATATGTATATTAGAATGGAAGTTCCAATAATGATTTTATGCCTAAGGCCAATTAGAATATTTATGATGCAAATAGAGATGTTTTCTTATTTGTTCCTTTCCTCCTTAATTTTCCTGAAAAGCTTTACACTTTTACTTGTAAAAAACAGCTCAGTTTCTAGACAATCCATGCTGAGCTGTGCTAGCATGCACTGGTAGTGAGATTGCCTATTACAGTGTTAAAGTTGAAATATGACTTCTTGAATTAAATCCTTTATTTACAGACTACCATATAAACAGAAAGGCAGGAAAGAAGTCCAAACCCTGATCCTTCTTTTACTGACCCAAATTAGCTTAGGACAGCATTCCCTGAATTTTAATGATGGTAGTATTACTGTTAATGTCACCTTCATGAAGAAAGTTTCCTAGAAACGGCATGGTTCTGGTAACATAGCTGACCCTTCTGCATCTACCAGAGCATCTGAGCACAACCATGGAAAGCAATTTTGCTTTCTACGTCCTTTGAAGGCAAAGGCTTCTTTTGAGACAAACCAGCTCCAGGGTGTGGAACCACATTACTTCTAATCACCACACACTAATTATCCATGTTAAAATACTCAGATTTATTCCTTTTGCATGATTGTGAAAGGCATGCACAATTTTTTCTTTTACTTCGCTTGTCACACAGTCAGAGCACAGCCCCTTGCCAATGCTCCTTAAACACTCTGAAGGGACATGACCTGACAAGTTGTACCTGGACCCCGAAGGTGTGAGCTTATGATATTGGAAAAGTAGCCAGTTTTGCCTCTTTGCTCCTGTTTCTGCAAGCCAGTGAGCTCTGCTCTCCCTCACTGTAGTTACAGACTGCTACTCTTCAAGCCACCAGAGTCACTTTGAGTTATGCCAGATGACTTGGACCTACAGCATGGCTGGTATTGTTCTCATATGACCAAAACAGAGAAAGAGGAATTTCACCATTGTGCTCTTGCAATACATAAGAATAGCTTTCTTTACTGACTACAGTAGGCAAGAGTAGTATTTGCTGCATTTCCCTCTTAACTTTCTAACTGGACAGGAAATAATACAATTTTATTAGGAGGCAGACAATAAACATCTCATGTGTGAGAATTTGCCATTCTGACTCCTTGATAGCATTTAAGGCTAGGCAACTGCTCTCTTAACCTACCCATACAGCTAAGCTGCTCTGTATCCAACAGTGGGACCAGACCATTGGCCAAAATTATTTTTAATGAAGAATAAAACCTGAAAATGAAGAATAAAACCTGAAGAATAACATGATAACTGAACACTCCCTTACAGTGACAAAATACTTGGACAGTGCAGTGAATTCTATGGCCAGAGCTCTCCATACTTTTTCAGGACTGGAGGTGCCACAGACTAGACTATTAGGATTCAGCTGGCCTTACTACTGGGAAGACAGGCAAGTCAGTAACATCTTACATCTTCCACTTGGGACGTAACTCAGTGAATGGTTCCTCTAATGGCAAAGTAAACTTAAAATCACTGCTTGTTGCCAGACTCTGTTTTGCTGATGCAAATATTTATGAGGCTATGCAGTAAAGGAAAACCAAACACCCCCAACTGAATTTCTCCTATTTACCCAGATTGCTTTATTTTTCCTGATGAATGCAAAGCTGCTCTTGGGTGCATGCATACAATTAACACCAAAATTAACACAGCTTTGCTTTAAATAATTGCTTTCATTTTCTGATGCATCCTGCTCTGTTTCATACCATAGGATCTCATAGATACTATATTCAGCACAATATCTAAAAGACATACCATCACATGGTATGTGTCTCTCCCCATCTCAGCTACTTGAAGCTTATAGCAGGAAGTGATTCATCTAAAAGTGTCAAATGGAAACAGAGCAGGTAAAAAACTGTTGTCAAATGAAGTGGAAATGAATTGGACTGGAGGAATGTGGGAGATGCTGTTAAAAAGGACAAAGAAGAGTGGAAAAGGGCAGCCACTAGAGTAAGGTGGACAAGACCAAAAAAAAAAAAAAAGACAAAAAAGATTTTTGGAGCTAGAAAGTGAAGAGTAAGGAGAAATGGGAGGCTGGAAACAGATGTAAATAAGATTATCTGGGCCTCAAGGATCTGCAATGATCTGTGCACATGCTTTACGATATATTTTTAAGCAAAAAACTTTTCAACATTTTCAGTATGTGCAATTGTTTCATGAAAATCATGTTTTCTGCCTCTCTGTTGTTTGGTTTTGGAAGTGGTGGGTTCATATCCTATGAAACTTCTTAGAGAAAATTTTGAACTTTAATCATTCCCACAAGATAAGGCAGAAACACAGAAACAAACGTGCAGAAGTTTATTTTTGAGACTCCTTCCTCCTTAAGTCCACAGGATAAGGCTGCATCAGGAATAAGGATGCTGAAGTTGGTGTATAATATGCAGAAGTTAAATATCGTCATGTGGCCCATGTTACTGAAGAGACGTGCTATTATGGATTGTGGAACTCATAGTTTCCTGAAAGCTAATAGCTTTAAATTCAGACATATTAAGTTCACTTGGGATGTAACAATAGTGTATATTTCTCAGTTGGTCATTACTTGAATAAAAAACCTTAAGTCAGCTTAAACCAATTTTACGCTACACTTCTAACCATAGAAGAGCCCGCATTCTACTTTGCATTAAACAATTTATGTTCACATCTGTCACATATTACTCATTGCCTCTTTTTCCCCTTCCCTGAGGGGAGCTTTTTGCTTTGACAGTCTTTTAATGTCTGTATTTCTGACTAACTCTTGATATATAAAGCAATAATTACAAAAATAATGCAAATTTATTTCTAATTTTCTTATTTCTACTTCCTCTGCATTGACCACGAATTGTTACTCTTAGCTTATAGAGAAGAAAAGCCGACCAATAAATGCAATACAAAAAAGAAGAGCTATACATAATTGCTAAACATCACCTTCTATTATTATTGATGTTTTTCCTAAAGAAAACCATAACTGGGTATGATGGATAACAGCTATCTTTCTCACAGATCTCCAAAGTATTTGTCAGCTGGCCAAATGGATTTCCTGAACCATTTTTTGCCTTCTATACACAGAAAACTTTCAATTAATATATGGCACACATAGATAAGGTCAGTAGGAAACGCTTGTTAGTGGACAGCCAGATGGCAAAGATACTTATGAGTACTTGATGATACTCATCTTCGCTCTAACATGCACTATAATGCAACAAAAACATGTAACTCTGAACAATTTTTACAATTTTACATAAACACTAAACCCAGTAACTAAAGGGAAACTGAATAAACTTGACATGTTAATTATAAGTAATTGAAATGAATTATTTAATCCTCTGTGCCAGGTGACAATAATAATTTACCCAGTGAACTTTTTTGTGTCAGATTTTTTCAAATTTACAGCTAAACTAAACTTTGAAAAGAGAAGAGCTAGGCATTGCTTGACAAGCTGAATTAATGTGTCTATCAGCATTAAGCCCATGCTAAGCAGTGACATCTCTCCAGTAGGTAAACTGCCTCTGAGACTAATGTGTCTTCACTTATTACTTCACTCCTCTTTGGCTAAGCTCTGAAATGCCAAGGGATACAAATGATCTTGTCTTCAAAATAATTTAAAGCCTGCTGTAATACAGAATGGAAAACACAGAAAGCAAGGTCTTGTCAAAACGCAAAATCAACAGAGAGTGTCGGGAGGCAGAGCTTGCTGTCTGTAATGTGATCCTTCTACACACCATAATCTCCATTTTATTTTGCCTAATGAGGCAGGAGTTAAAACAGTTGACATGATCAAATTCAGATGGCAGCCCTAAAGGATGAGCCCCCTGCTGCACTCTTGTCCCGACACCCTTTGTTACCTCCAAGTGAGCTGAGACCAGGCTGTGAACCATGTAAATAGGAGGTTTCCAGGTTAATGAAAAGCTGCAACACCCTTCTAAATCAGGACAGAAGGTTATGCTTTCCTAATCCAAAGAAAGTTTCATGAACCTCAGTAATAAAGTTTAACGAATGCTGGTCATTTTGAACCTTGCAAATAAAGACTGGACAAAGGGCAATAGTTTTCTTTAAAAAATTCCTTATTCTATAACCACTGCTCAGCACATATTATTAGAATAACATGAATTTGTTTTCTTAACACAAATTCAAATACATCAATTAAAAAAGGATGTCTTGGGAAAAGGTAGTTAATGGTTCTTATGAACTGATGTTTTTATTAGGTGATGGCATGTTTGCTGTTTCATTTCATTACTTATCTGCCACGGAGTTTCTTTCAACACCAAATCAGAATCTACATGGTACAATCATGTAACACATTCAACTTCAGTGTATATGCCCCAGCTGCTGACACAGATAAATCTTTAAAAGTGAGCAAACGTAAAATTTATCTACATTATCTTTCAGCATGTAGTGCAATTTGCAGTCTTTTACACAAAAGAAATAAAAATTGGATTCACCAACTTTACTTCTACCTGCCACTTGAAAGATGAGACTGTGTTGGGTAGTCCATCTACAGTGTCTGCAGAGAGGTATGGAGAGACAAGGGTGTGTCAATTTGGGCTTACTGAGCACGAAGCTTTTTGTTCAGCTTTGAACATGAAAGGTAGGAGGGGGCTCAAATGTGCTCACAAAAGTTAAGGCAGATAAATTAAGTGGATAAGATATGCATAAAAATACCTCAGTACATCTCTGGAGTTTCATTAGTGTGTTTGAATACATTTCCTGGTTTGGTATGTCTGAATTTTTTCTAACATGAGGTGTTCCATATTATGAAAACATATGTATAACACACAGGAAGCATATTAAACTGGACAGCAAGACACTGATGCCTGCATAGTCAAAAAAAAAATACATGTATGATTTATGCTTGGCTTGTGTATTTATATCGGTTTAACTCTACTGAAAATGCATATTAATGTAATTCAATTTATCTGTCTTTAAGAAAAGTGACAGATTTCACATATGCCATATTTTAGGCTTATCTCCTGGGTGGCTATGCATTTGTTACTTAGTATATATTACAATATTTTGTTCAGATTTCATGGGACTGTATTTTTAATCCCTTTTTCCTTTCCTCAATTAGGCACTTGTGACACCACTTTTTGTACATTCCAGTAATCAATTCTGAAGCCATTCATCAGGATTTCAGAAGCCACTCTTGAAAAATTAGATACATGTGTTCAGTGTAAATGGGAATGCAATGATTTATGACACAGGTCATTCGGAAAACCCATGAGTTCTTCTCCAGTGACGTGCCAGAAATCACAACTATTACTATAGGCCTGTGATCTGTTTATTATACAGCTTATGGGTGGTGTGCCACGTCTAATTCATTTTTAATGTGTTACATTTTTTCTGGTTGATTTTTGAAAACAAGATTTACAGTTGTTTAGAGTTTGACACGAACAGTAAACTGCTGGTTTAGTTAATATGTTTGAAAATGGATTGATTAAACTATCAGCCTGTTTGCACTCAGCGTTCAAGCTATGAAGGCAGTATTGTTTTAATTGCAACTACAGCAGTCAGCAGTTCCGTAAATCATGTGTTATGCATCCCATGGGCGAAAAAACTATGGATGCTCAATCTAACTGGCGTGAAGAAATTAAATTCCTGGGTTCTCTTCAGTTTACAGAGGGAAGAGAGTGGCAATCTCAACCGAAAAAGGGCCTTTCTAGAAGTCCATGGTCTTAGTTATGCACTCAAGGGAGTGATGAGGATGTTCCTGAACCACACAGCTCACAAAGTCTTGTTACTGCATCTGCTCTAGAAAGGTACTTAATCAGCTCCTTCCCATTGGTGATACGAGAACAGCAAAGCAGCTCTGTCTCACACACTGAGCATAAATCAAATGAGGTTTTGCATGGTGCTCCCGCAGCTAAAAAGACAGTGAAGTTGTTTTCTGTTTAGGTTTTGGCACAATTTCTAACCATCGGTTTAGGAGCAAGGCTTATAGAAGGTATCAACTAACTAGTTTATAGCATAGATGCAGATACGGTTTTATCAAGAATATAAGGGAGTTGTAGTTTTCAATTAATGCTGCTTCAAACAGCATACAATTCTGGTTGTGTGACACAACAACATCCATGCAGATATGCACCACAAACATTCAGGCAGAGGGCATGTCTTCTGCTCTGAATGTGGGAACTAAGTTGTGCCTACCAAGGTACAGCTCAGTTGACCCAGTGACACTGAAGGGCTCTGCCTTTAGACTGAGTCAGAATCTGGCCTGAACTCTTGTAATTACATAAAGCCTATTGGCGTTAGACGTGTACAAAAGCAGAAACCTTGCATATGTTTTAAGAACTTACGTATTAGTCATCTTATGAGTGACATCTTCAGTCATCTTTAATTCAAGTTTAGGTTCAAGTCAGTCACGCAGGCTCCTTGAAGAATCAGCACAGACATGCATTTGCAAAGTCCAGTCCATCTCATCCAAAAATGTATATCAAGGACAGATGGAATTACTTGTCCTGCATAATTGTTCCTCTCTTTCCCTTAACTATAGATGGAGCTGTCTACCTTTGATACACTGCCAAAGCTCCAGCCGGTGCCTTTACAGAAGGGGCACACAGCTGTCAATGGTCTGTTTTCTTAGGTGGCTGTTTGGATTTTGATCAATAACAGAGATATTTCACATGAAAATACAAAAAGCATTTTTAGTAGAAAGCAGGTCACTTAAAGTCTTCAGCAAACTATTACCAAGTGTCCCCAGATTCCCACAGGCATATTCTCAAGGCACTGCATCATTACAGGTGTCCCAGTATTTTGTGGAGGTCACCATAGGAGCAGCAATAATGAAATTTGGATAGGTAGCCCACTTTGGTCTGCCCTCTTTCTCCACAAGATGGCAATGCCTGGGGTAGGTTGAGCTCTTTGGACAGATGACATAATCCAGACTCTGCAGGATGACAAGGAAAGGGGCAAAAGGTCTCGGCAAGGCACAGGAGAAAGTTCAATGATAGCAGACTCAGCACATCAGTGGCTTAAGCACCCACAAACATATACACATACAGGTAGTCAGAATTAAAACATATATTTGACATATAATAACTGGGCTTGTCCATGATCTAAAAGATTGCGGAAGAGAGAGATAAAATAAAAAAAAGCTTGCTGAAAAATTCAACAGTATTAGACACTGATGTGTATTTTGCTTAATCCCAGAAGAGCACTCATGAAACACAAAATTACTGAAAATTAGTTCACTAAAACCAAGAACGCTCATTTGATTAAAACGTAATGTCAGAAGCACCCAGATGCCGCCAGGAGAAAATATTTTTTCTCAGTTTTGTGGGTCTACTCTGCTAATGGCTTGGACCCTTTGTATTTTGCTTCTTTGCTTCTGACCTTCCCACTCCCTCTTTCCTCACTTCTGAGATGGCTTCACATCCATGGTCTCACTACTCCACATTCCTGGTGCATCTCCTCCTTCCTGAAAAATATTAGGATACAGCAGTCTTGTCTTGTGCAGACTCACAAAGGTCTACAGGTCCTGTGAAAGGAATCTGCAGTGAGACTGTGCTAAAATAAAGGGAGAATCCAAGCAGCAAAAGAGGAGGCAGGAGACCTAGGAAGAATGAGTCGTGCTGTGGAAAATCTGTGCCCAGGAAAAGAATAGGGACCGCACACTGAGCACCACACTATAGTGTGGCCTCCATCATGGAATGAAACAACCCCGGGGTAAATTCCATCCTTTGCAAATTCAGAAGCCCAGTGGAAGGAAAGGAACAGTGAGTGAGAAGGGGAGAGAGAGAGAAGAAGAAAGAAGGTTTTTACCCATGACCCACGAAATCTGCTGAAGACCACATCCAATATACGTCATAGCAATACATGGTACAACTCCTTCACCAATACCATGAAAGACTGAAACTGGTTCACCTATCACCTGCCAATTTCTACAATGCCATTCCACTTGTCCCTTCTCTGCCATTCCTTTATAAAACTTCAAAGTGCAACAGAACATGGCATACATCAATAATGTTGTATTTAAAGTCCACATTAAAATCCTCAGGTGTTATAGCACTGTATAATGGCTTACATACACAGTGCCTGAAAACTTGTTTAAAGGCAAGAAAACAATTATTTCCAAGTAACTGCATGAGCAAAGGCAACCTACTACTTCATATACAATAATTGGTTACTTTGTGCATGATGCAAGGGGATGTAATTTTGTAATAGTTTGGGCTTGAAGATCAGAAAATTTTGTTCTCTATGCAAAATGCAATTTAAAAAAAAGAAAAAAAGTATTTTTTACCCTAGTATCTCTTTGATTCATCTTAGATTAAGAAAATAGGATTTATCAGCTAAAAATGAAGCCCGCTTGGAGGGAAAAAAGAAAAACGAGGTATTAGATTTTACACAAATAGAAAGACTTTATTTACTGGTAGATCAGACCAGAGGATGGCAAAACAAAAAGGCTGCGAAACGAGATTCAGGATCTAAATTGCTAGGTTTTACAAAGCTACATATCAATAATGTCTTAAAGTAATTTTGCTTTCAGAAAATTCTCAGATTTAAAATAAGAAATAAAAATAGTTCCAAAGGATGACTTTACATTACTTGACATTAGGTTTTATCTTGATTATGTCTTATCTGTTTCCAGCTTTAATTACTATTTTATCTATGAGGTATAGAACCAGTGCCAGTACCTTTGAGCAGAAGAATGTATTTTATGATTGGCTGTTACAAGCATCTTTTCAAATCTTGTCTCGCCCAAGCTTGAATTATGTAATCAGAACTTTGTTCAGACTTCTAGCTACTGTTTTAAATGATAAACTCTGCTGTCAGGGACCTTAGAAAGAATTGACTTGCATTCAAATCAAAGTAAGTCAGTAGGTCCCTGAAGACAGAATCTTTTCTAAACTAGTCAGGAGAGGATTTACTGTACATGAACTCCTGCAACAATAATAAATGCAGCATGCACACTGTATTGTATGGTGTTTTGTGTACACTATATATCTCTACCATCTCTATTTCAGTTATATTCCTCTAACCTGGGTGGAACGATTTCTCTTTTGGCAATAGTTCTGGCTACCAGATGATTTTGATAAAATATTAAGGATGGACTCCTTTAAAAGGATGGACTCATTTAAAAAGACAAGTACCTAAAATTAGCCCAAGAACCTTTTGGGAGTGTTGCTCATAATTTAATTTGGTACAAAGATGCTTATTCTTATGGTTTTACTTAAGATTGGGTTGCTGTACAAGAAGAGTGGTTCAGAAAATAGATACTGTTATCTTACTCACAAAAATAAAAATTCACCCCAGAAATGGCATTTATCCAAAACTGCCATGCATATGCCTTTTCAGCACAGCTGATCTTTGTTCTTCAAGTGGCCTTAATCCTTGAAAGTCTAAACTCTTTCAGTATTCCCTCCATAAAGTTAACCAGCAATATTTCACAAAAATTGGGGAAGGAAGAAAAGAATGATCCTCTTGTAGGACATTTATCAACTAATTTATCATGGAAAAAAACTTTTAACAACTGAAAACATATGAAAGATATGTCTAACAACACTATCAGGGACAAAGATCATAAATAGCAGACCTCAGTTTAAAACATATCACAGAAAATATATTGAGCAGTTGGACTCTATAGCCATTAACTATTTATTAAAACATTTACATGCCTAATGCTAGTGTGAAAAGTGACCAATAGCATATATACCTGTAGTTGCAGAAAGACTACAGGAGAAAGGAATAAAATTAATTAGACATATTCAAATTTTTAATTAAGAATAATACTGGTTTGGAATGGCACTCTTGAGAGGAGCAGCTGAAATATCAGTTCAGCTTCTGGCACTCGGGCATATTACACACATGCTACACAGTGGGGAGGTGCAGGAATACATCATGGACAGTGCTGAGACATAAAAATATTCTGTATTGTGAGTGTGTATGATTGTGCACCTGCAGTTTAGATGTACATATGGCAATAATTTTATGAATGGATCCGTTTGACATACAATTTATTTATTTATTTATTAAAATTTTTGTGAGGAGCAAAAATGTGACCTTCCATCTTGTTATTATGATTAAGGGGAGTTGTAGTTGTTGGAAAAATGAGATCTTAGAGGATCTTAGAGGCTACAGTATTTGCAATAGGATCTGGCAGAGACACACTGAAGTTCTCACTTTGTTACAACCCGTCTGTAGCTGAACCATGTGTGTATAGCGAACATGCTGGAGGAATGTCTTTATCAGAGTTCATATTTTTAGTCTTGCCTAGAGCAGTTGCTGGGGTTTGAATAAAGAATTACACCACAGAGACTCAGAGGTCAAGGCACCTGTGTATTTTTTGGGAAGGTCAAGTCCAAGCCTGACTTCCATTTAAGGAAAGGAGGAATTTGAATTGGTTCTCTCATTTCTTAACTACCTGGTGTGATTAATGAGGTTGTTGTCTATTTCAGATCAGGGTTTACTGTGCCAATTCTATCTTAAAATTAAGCATTTATTACATAGCTTCTCCATAAATATTACAATGTATCACCTACTGATTTATATTAATTTCAGAAATATATACATATTAAAACATTTACATACACATATAAAAATATTTATCTCCCAATGGCTTTGAAGTTTCTCATTGACTCTCTGGATTAGCACCTGAATACTCAAAGAACACATGACTGCTGCTGAGCCCATCATACCTTACTTCAGTGACCATGAAAATGAGGACAAATAGATCAAACTATGGTAAGCTTCTGTTTAAGTACATGACGGAAACCAGCACAGCTGGAGGCAATTCTTAGCAAATTGATCAGAATTCCTTTACTTTAACTACAGCTTAACTAATAAATAGACTTCCATAATTTTCTGCAATCAATCTAAATGTATTTGCAAAACTAGTGAAACATTTGATCTTGAAATGTTCACTAAATCTTAAGTATATAATTTTGAAGAACTTGCGTAGTTTATCTTTCTGCCAAATTGGAAAAGAATAACTGTTTATAATAAAATCTCGTTAACTAAGCAAACTTTGTAGAAGATGAATGTTCATAATTAATTTGATACATAAAAAAACCTAGTTGCTTTTTTTTTCTTTTCAAAATTCAATATTAACTTTTGTTACCCCATTTGTATTCTGGTCTTTTGTTTAAAGATATTTTTCTATCCACTTCTGGAACTAGTAGCAATCTGACTGAAAATCTAAAAAGACTGTAGGCATGTTAAGGCTCCTCTATTGCCATTTTTTTAAATAAACACACTTTGTCCAACAAGCCAGACGTTTTTCTGGATGGATCTGTTTCTTTTAAGGGGCTTTTCAAATATTCTGTGAACAAGACAATCTTGAACTCCCTTTGAACATAACAGGCACTTGAAAAATTTAATGAAAATACACTTTTAAAAAATGTAATTGATCTGGCTTTCACCCTTTTCACGATTATTTCTGCAGTTACAGGCTGGCAAAATCTGAAAGTAATAGAAACGTCCTATTCGCTAAAATAAATGAATACACTGAAGTCTTTTTTTTTCTAAAAGCCCATGTTGCAATCCCTCCTAAGGGACAAAAAAATAACAAGAAAAAGATGGAGTTTGAACTCAAAGCAAACATAAAAGCTTTACTTACAAAAAATCAATTACACACCCTAATTTGTTTTTACCAGCAGCCAAAGGAAAAACCTGGTTAGCATGTTGCAGGATCCAAACAGCTTAGTTCTACATGTTTCACCAAATTTTACATTACAGCTATTTCTAAGAAACAAACTAACAATTAGACACACCTGTTAAAAATGCCTGTGCTCTGTTCACACTTCATGTAGTATCCTAAAGTGACAGCATATTAAAATGTCAATGCAATTCTTCTGCACTACAGAAGTATTTATAACAACAGAAAGTGCAATTAAATTCTCTGCTCCTAAGTACTTTTGCTTGACTTGCTGTGCATACGAGAAAAGTACTAAAATACACTGGTGTAGAAGGAAAACTGTTGAAAATAAAGATCATAATACTGCAAAAGAGTATACAAGCCACAAATAGGAAAAAAAAAGATCAGTAGCTAGGTTATCTCCCAATTTTATGTTCTTATTAAGCACATATTGTATTTCTTCTATAGACAGTCCAGCAATTTTAGATGTATAGGCCCTTATTGCAAAATTAGTATTGAAAAGAAATAATGACAATGAAATTATTTATTCAAAACTTTGCTTTGATTATGTGCCCAGACATTATACAACTTGCACATTAATGAAACATTATTTGACTTTGACCCCTCCATCATAAACAAACCTGAGAAATAGAACATATACATAGAAACATAACAATACCTGAGAAATACAACTTCAAAGAGTTTCTGCAGATACCTTTTACAGAGATCACTAATTCTGGTGATGATGGTGCATTTACAGCAAAGTTAAACAAAAATTCCAGCTTGATAAAATGGATTGCTATGGGAAAATTTCACTTTGAAAAACATTTATGAATTTAGAGGAAAATACAAAAGTTTACATTTATCAAAACTGAATTGCTAACAAAACCTGGCTTAAATCTTCCATGTTGTGAACTCAAGCTCCTGCTGACAGAGCATCTATAATCCTCCATCCCTATTTCAATGCTTACTGGTTTATGAAGAGGGGCTGCACGTCCTTGTAGCAGTACCCTAGTGAAATGTAAAATTAGACAGACCTTTAAGAATGTTTCACCTTTTCTCATATATTTAAAGTTATGGACATATATCACCCTGAATTTCCAAAAATTTCATGTTTTCATGCCAAATTATTCACCAATAATGGGCATATGTAACTGTTTTTTTCTGAACCACAACACTTTTTGGAATGCATTTAACAATGCTGTAATCAAGGGTATATTATTTTCACCACCTGTCCCAACACATTGCCCCATATTATCACTTTGTAGCAGAATGAACAAAATGAACTGTCCCTCAGGTATTTTTGCTCACAGCTTTAGCTTTAACAGAAGTAATATCAAGTAAGTTTGATGGTCTGTAAACTGTAGTACATGAAGAGACACCAGATTTTCACTTCTGGCACACTTCTACTACTGGGGCAATAGCCTTTGGCAGAAGGATGAAAAGGAAGGGCAGCTAGGACTGCTCAGGACACTCTTGGAAATCCTAGTATGCTTAAGGAGAACTTCTTTGATGTATGAGGCTGACAAAACTTCAGTCCTTGCTTTGCTGTTAGGGGAAACTGCTTCAACGTTCTTCCTGTCTTTTTTATGCTCAACAGAGATTAAAACATTTATGGTGTTCTTAGGAATGCTGTAAAGACTGCTTGCATTGCATTCAGAATATATGAAGTACAAAGAGCATTCAGCAGCTGTACCACTTCTGCAATTTCACACTAGCTTCCAAAGCACTAGCTTTATCATTTTGAAATCTGAAAAGTTTACTGAAAATTCTAATGACTGCTGCATCTCCAAATGATCTCTGCTTTCTGAAATACAATTAATCAGAACTTTAGGTCTGTTTATTTTAAGTTTTTATTATGCTCTGGATAAAAACCCTGGTCTATTTTTCAAACATTGAAGCTTTCAAACACCAGTATTTCAATAAAGCTGTCTGTTTAGAAGCTAATTTGTCTGCAGATAGCAAAATAACCTCTTTCCAAATGCTTTTGGCTATTAATTCATATAAACTGAAATCTGGTGCAACTGCACAAATTATGACTTCCAAGAGCACCTGTGAACTGGCTTTGAGCTGTACCAGTTTAAAGATTTGTCACCCAAGATTGAAGTTTACATTATTCTTAAGCAATGGAAGGAGGGACTGTGGGCCAAGCTTTTTGAAGCTGTTTTGCATAGTTCCATTGCACTCAGGCTAGCCAAGAATAGCGCAACTGTTGTAGCCCCAGTGCATATAACACAACTCTGGGAATTTTTCTAATTGATGCTGAATTCCTATTAGTCACAAGGGTCTGTTCTGGCAGCCTCAAAAACCTAGAGTATAAAAGACATTCTGACCATTGACTTCTTTCGAGAATTACCTATTCCCAAATAAGAGTTTGTGAGGAACAGGTGAAGCAGAGTCATTAATCCACCTCTATACCAGCTACCACCTAAGGATTTTTGTTCCATTAAGAAAATTTTCCAGTGCCAAAATCTCCCTGAAGGTCCCTTGAGCTGTTGTAACAGCACAAAAAGACAAGAATAAGACTTTGTCCTTCCTCTTCAACAGCTCTAAATACTTCTGCAGTAGTCATTTCTACAAAGGCTGCAAATGAGTAAGTAGAAATGGCATCATTAATGCACCTAACTGATCTCAAAATATTGTTTGACTACTCAGGGAAAGTTTTAATGTATAGCAGCTTCTGTAGCACAGCCAGCAGAAGGCATCTGGTACTATTAACCTTGTTCCACAGGTATGACTTTTCTCTGGGATCATGTTGTTTCTAATGGATGAGGTGCTTTTCATGTTACTCATAATACATCTGAGCATCCTCATTCTCTTATCACTTTTCTAATGATTTGTCATACAAATCAAATAGTACTTAAATACCCAAATAGGACTGAAAGAAGCTGGCTGTGCCAGTGAATTCAGCCTGTTATCACGGGCAACTATGTCATTGCCTTTATACGTAACTTGACCCAAGAAAGTGACAGAGCTCTATTGTAAAGATAGGAGGCTTTTTTCCTCCACAGCACCTACTAGAAGGGTAGTCCATGACCTTGTTGAGATACTTAAACCCAAATTCCTAGTTTTAAATATATTCAGGAGACTTTAGACTCAGTTATTCTTGTCCTGATATTACATATAAGAAGACAAAAGATTAGGAGGCCATCCATCTTAATAACTAGTCTTTGCCAATGATCAGTAGCGGATCATCATGCCAGTGTATGGCAAGATAACAAGCATATACCCTCTGCATTTCCATGTTCCACGATTCTGCAGCTCAAGCTTCTTGTTAAGTATACCCTTGCTCTCTCTTATGTGAGAGCATCTAACAATGGGGACAAGTTTTACATATGGTCCCACACTCATTTGTATAGAATCACATAACCAGCTACATTGGAAAAGACCTTTAAGATCATCAAGTCCAACCATTATCCCAGGACTGTCAAGACCACCACTAAATCATGTCACTAAGGGCCTCATCTACATATTCATTGAAAACTTCCAGGGAGAGTGATTCCTGGTATATGCAGGTTTAATTCTTACCTGGGACAGAACACTTCATGTTCCATTTTATTACGCTGCTCAGAAGAGCTGACTAAAAAACTCGCACCTGTCCAAGGAGACAAAGTCTCAGTTCACTTTCTTTCATATTCCTCTCTCTTCACCTACACTTACTTTTTGTTAGACAGTTTGTTCTTTCCAAAAGAAATTTTCTTCTGGTTGTTGAATTACTTTTTGGCCAAGTTAGAGATGAATCTGCTGAATGCATGAAAGTGTATAAGGCTCCTTTTAGCAGCCATGAATTATTATATCTGCTGAAGCTGTCATACAAAATTGCACCCCTAATTACAAGTTTCATAGAAAAGTCAACAGCTTTTTGTAATGTGCTATCTTTTGTCATGGTTATAACAGCAAGCAACTTTTGCAATATTGTGCAACTTCAGGAATCCTTTATTCATTCAAATCTGGCGAAGTATTTAGACAGATGAATTAAGTATTGTAGAGCTAATAAATGAGTACTCTGAAGAACAAGAACTAATTTACCCATGATTTAAGAGGTTTGTTGCCTTTTACTTCAGCTGTTACACAACTGGTTGAACTGCTGTGAGAGTTCAACTAAAACAGAACGGGGAGGTTTCACCCTCAATTCCTTCTCCCCTATTCCCACTCCTTTTTTGCTGTGTGCTCCTGCTTCTTTCTCTGCTCACTGAACCCTCCTAGTAAAGTGATTCAATTAATAAATTGAGAAGAAACTGTACCAGTTAGTCTTCTCCCAGGATATGTTGTATGACTCATGGGAAAGTACTTCAAGGTCTACAGCTTGTTTAAGAAGGAATGTTGCAAATATGAGGGAGATAGGCATCATGTTCTTTTAGTAACAACAAATTGCAAAATTGGAATTTCTTGTCTCATGAAATTGAAAATTAAATTTCAGTATATTCCTAAATTTCCTGAGACATCCGCCATTTACTGTTACAGCATATTACCTGTATAACAATGGAATTGTATGCTGTTTCAACTTAGATATGTCAAATTGTTCAGACAATAAAACATTTTGGCAAGAAAAAGAAGAGATGAAAAGGAAAAGGATGCATCTCTATTAATTTAAAACTTCACCTTTCAATGACTAAATTAGGAGAGTATTTTACCTACCTAACATTCTTGCATTATTTTCATTGCCCTTGTGGAGGAGCTCCAATCCTCCTGCCACAGGTAGGGACACCTCCCACTAAACCATATCACCCAAGGCTCTGTCCAACCTAGCCTTGAGCACCGTCAGGGATGGAGCATTCACAACTTCCCTGGGCAACCTATTCCAGGGCAGCTCACTAGGAAAAGAAGTATCCAATGTACTACCTCAGAGAAACCATCTTGATTGAAGCTGCTACTTCGGGGCAGATGCTAGATGGCAAGTATCACATGTAGCACTCCTCTCTGTTACAGACCCTGAATTACATCATGTATATATGGGCACTTGCAGCACTCTCTAACCACTCCACTGCAGATGTGTATATAGCAGCCACTGCACAGGGGATGCGCTGGTACTATTTTACCCTTACTCCAGATTTAGAGAAATGGATAAAAAGGTATAAAAAATGGCAGTAGTTTTATAATTACAAGTACTGCTATGGATCAACAATCCATTACTGGGATACAGCAAAACCATGAAGGTCACAGCACCTCTGAGGCACAATCCCTTTCGTGCGCTGCTCTTTAGCTGATGCTGCTGAGATATGCTCCTGGCTCAGCTTGGGTTGTAAAAGCACAATCTGACCCATTGCCTTCTCACCAGGGAGTCATCAACTTACTACAACATTGTGCCAGTGAAAAAATTGCATTTTTTTTTTCCTCTCTTGAGAAATAAATTCAAAAGACAGCTCTATTGTGCCAAGATTATTTTGGAGATGCTATTTTACTTGTATCCTACTCAACATGAAGACTCTTGTTTCTCAAAACCCCCTCTAGACCTAGAATATACACTGATGCATCTGCTTATGAAAACATACAAAAAGCATAGTTCATAAAGATATTATCTTTCTTTTTATTTATTTACAGATTTACTTGGCACTTGCTGGCCTAATGCAGTTATTTTAGGGACATACTTAAATATAGTACTAATGGCCAACATTTCAGACCGAATTATTGGCATTGCTACAGTTATATTGTGCTTCCAACATACACAGCTTTATTCTCTTGTATCCCTAGCTTCCAAAAGCTCGCTCAAACATAAATAAGGAAAAGTTTTGTTTAATGTAAATGAAGACATTAAATACTGGTTTTCCATACTTGACTATCTCCTACCACATGACCAAATACTAATAAAAGTAAACATAGTTCCCCCCCCCCCTTTTATTTTTTTTACCAGAGTGGTTCCCTGCTTATTTTATTTTTGGCGTGTTCTGTCCATGGCTAGAAGTCAGGCATGACAGTGGTCTAACGTGAAATTTTTGTCCATGGAGAAATCAGGCATGACCATGGTCTACCCTGAATGCAACCTTAATGTTTTATACCACGGACAAATCATTAATAAGTCACCCAGCTGCTTTGTTAGACTGTTTAGAAAAAATATCATATACACCATAGATGTCTCCAGCTCATAGCCTATGTAACCTTTCCCAGCTGCTTAACCCTTATTTAAAATATTACTTTAAAATGCATAATTTTTAAAACTATTCCATTTCTTTGTCTCCAGACTACTTTTGCAACTGCGCTAGCATCTGTTCATTTCCACTCCCCAATTCCCATCTTAAATACTTATTTTCAGCACATATTTTTCTTGTAAATAGAATCCCATGTACTTTCTCACCTCCTAGCCCTCCACTTTCTGCTCTGGACTCTTGCTCTCATTCCACTCTATCCCTCATGGTTTCAGTTGACTCATTTTAAATACAGATTGATACAGAGAAAAGATTATCTAAAAAGCTTCCTGATTATTTTAACTACTTTAGGCTTATGAGAAAGAAAATGGAGGCATACCATGCATCTACAACGTCTAAGTGGAATAAACAAAGGGAAAGGGGAACAATGTACAGTGAAAGGAGTGGAGGTAGTTGGTAGCGATGAAACTGTATAATGGAAATATTAGAATATCTGAAAATAATTCCTGGCTGTGAGAAGCAGTAGACTATGCAGGAGCCTCCCAAGGGAATTAGAGGGAGCTTGTCACCTGGAATATTTTAAAATAAGCTGCACAAAAGCTGTGCTTTGAGGCCAAACAGCTAACAGAAACAGGAGGAGGAGAGAGGAGAGGGAAAAGAAGAAGAGACAGAGAGGCTGCTGAACTCAGGAGGATGGGGATTTCTGAGTGCTGGCAGAGGCAGGACATGATGGATGCAGGCTGTAACACCTCATTTGGGAGCTGGCTGTGATTTTAAGTGCTTGTTCTACTGAAGTGGCCTCCAATACAGCCCTGAATAAAATGCTAGCAGTTCTGGTACCAGTCCTCATTGCCTGAACTAGCAGATGAATAGGTGAACCGATGTCCCACGTCCACAATAGATAAATCAGATTCATAAATGATGTACAGGATAGCCCATGTTACATTGAGTGCCAAGTCTCTTACTGTCATTTCTTTCTCACTGTTACAGTAGAGGAGGTACTGAGGCAATTTATATATCTCAAAAAAAGTACATTACCATAAATTATAGCTTTTGTAAGAGCAAGAAGTGACAGAACAAGGGGAAATGGCTTTAAACTGGAAGAAAGTTGTCGTGGTTTAAGCCCAGCCGGCAACCCAGAACCACACAACTGCTTGCTCGCTTTCCCCCTTCCTCCTTCTGCTCCCAGAGGGATGGGGAGGAGAATTGAAAGGATGTAACTCCCACGGGTTGAGATAAGAACAGTCCAGTAACTAAGGAATAACAAAACCACTGCTGCTACCACCAATAATAATAATGATGAGGGAAATAACAAGGAATGAGAATACAACTGCTCACCACCCGCTGACTGATACCCAGTCCGACCCGAGCAGTGATCTAGCCCTTCCGGGTAACTGCCCCCAGTTTATATACTGGGCATGATGTGCTGTGGTATGGAATAATTCTTTCGTCAGTTTGGGTCAGGTGCCCTGTCTCTGCTTCCTCCCGGCTTCCCCTCCTCCCTGGCAGAGCACAAGACTCAGAAAGTCCTTGGTCAGAGTAAACATTACTGAGCAACAACTAAACCCACTGGTGTTTTCAGTGTTGTTCTCAAACTGAGAGTCAAAAACACAGCACTGCACCAGCTACTAAGAAGGAGAAAAATGACTGCTACTGCTGAACCCAAGACAAGGGTAGGTTTAGTTTAGGTGTGAAGAAGCAGCTCTTTACACTGAGGGTAGTGAGGCAGTGGTGAAGCCCAGAGAACTTGTGGATGTCCCATCTCTGGAAGAGTTCAAGGCCAGGTTGGACAGGGCTTTGAGCAACCTGGTCTAGTGGAAGGTGTCCCTGCCTGTGGCAGTGGGGCTGGAATGAGACGATCTTTAAAGTCACTTCCAATACAAACCAATCTATGATTCGATGGTAGTGAATATTTTTTTGTTTTTTTGGACAGTAATACAATGGTACATCCTGAGACTGTGGGAATCTAAACAAATAAAATAATTAAATACATCTATTGTGTTTAATACAAACCATAACACACATTATTAAACAACAGGGTACTTTCTGCACAAATATAGCTGTATTTTTATAGATCTGTCAGCTGACCCACACATCCAAAATGTTTCAAATTGAATTTCATTTTTGTCATGAAGATTTGGTCATGGTTTCGGATTCACATAAACATCCTGATTATCTGCAGAAATCCTGAAATACTACAAAGGGAATCCTAGTGTTTTTACACTCTCTTATTTCTTTGGTAGGTTCTAGCTAGAGAAGCAGCCAATAGTACAATGAGCATATTTTAGAGGGCATTTAGTCCTAAGTTCTCTCCTTTCAGTGCACTTCTACACAGTGCAATGAAAAAATAATTATTCTGTCATATCTGTAACCCATCGCATGTTTTTTTCTCTGTAATTACAGTTCAGGAGCAATTTTGTCACATTTGCCTACTCTAAGAGGGTTATTTGTAGCCTCATATTATAAAAAAAAATATTTTCATAAAATTAAGATAAAAACAAATGGAAGGAAAAAACCACCCAAACCAAACCCCAGAGCTTTCTTGGATTTAAACTGCAACTGCACAATGTGCAGCCCATGAAATCACAAAATGCAGTCCACAACACTCTTTTGAAACTACATCATGAGGACACAGCTAATCAACTGCAGGTTTTTCCAGCGCTAGAGAACTTAAACATGGAGAAACTTCACTTTCTCTACCAATGAAGATGGTGTTCCAGTACAACAAAATATGTCTGTGTACATTTATTTAAAAATGTGTAAATATATAGATGCAGGTTATAAAGAGGAAATACTCATGCTTTTGTCATATTACATGTTCTGCTACTACAGTTGCCAGGAAACGAACTTTTTAAGTACTGGATATCCAAATACAAAAAGAATATTGTGTTATGACATTAGAATGAAAGCCAAATATAAAGGGACCTGAATTTGGCAGGTGTTAGAAATTAGAGGTTACAGCTCATAAGTGAATCAAGAAACTGAAGCTAATTTTGGTATGGCCAGTGAAATGGCACAGACAACACGTAACCCCATGGTGTCATAATGCCATGCAATCAAATGGAAATTTTTCTTTTATGGTATTTCAGTTGTCTAAAAAGACATCTACGATTCATTAAAAACCCCAGATTAAATGGCAGAATGCTTAACTGAGATTAAGGAAAAACTTGAGAAAAGAGATCTCTGGAAGTCAGATTTGATGATGTACAAATTCAGTTTCTTTCAAAGAATGAGATATGATCATTCTAAAATGAAGATACAGTGTATGCTATAGTTTTTGCAAAAGTCCACAGTGACTTGAAATGGGGATATTATGAAGCAGTTCTGCTGCCTGATCACAAATAACACAGTGTCACATGAGGAGATGATGAAGCTGCATTTATACAGTTCCTTTTCAGTTCCTTTTATCCCAAAAGATCTTGACACTCTTTATAAAATCTACATATGGTATGCCTATGAATACAAAAAAAAAAGCACACAGGAACAGAAATCACTTTGACCAGCACTGCAAATCAGAGCATCTGTTTAACAGTACACATCAATACTGTTCTTTAATTCAGGGAAGGATTTAAACTGGAATAGTATATCTAGCAGGAATTATTAGCCCGTGTGCCCTTAATAATTCCTAACAGATTGTATGTAGAAGTAAAACAAAAGGAAAATTACAGAGCCCGGATTACATCCAAATTATTGTAAATTTGAGATACGTTCTCATTAAAAAAAATTTGGATCTGTAAGAAAATATTCAAAGCATTTTAATGTTGAGATTCAAATGCCAAAATCAGCGTATAAGTGATAAGATGCACAGAAATCCTATGAAATCCTACGAAATTGTGTCAAAGGCTACTGATACATCAAGTAAAACTAATCATGGAGAAAAGCCTTGACATTTCATTGAAATAAGGACACTAAATTGAGTTGGTATGGGTTTACTTTTACTAGTTTTTTTCCTCAAAGTGAAAAAAAAACTTTCTCAGGAAACAATCAGTTTCAATACATTTTTATACTCTACTTTTAGATGACAATCGTTGTGGCACTCTAAGTTCTCAAACCAAAACTTCTGTTTTCCTAGTTCAAAATTACTTAAAAGTAGTTGAAAAGGAAAAAAACAAAAGGAATTGAAAACTTTCAAAATTAACTAAATGAAGAATTTCATTGGCTAACACTCATTGTTTTTCTAACAGTCTTCTGAGAGTTCAACTGTTCATTCCAATAGAGAATTGTTTGGTATCATGACAATCTTCCCAGGACAAGAAGAGTATTTTTTGTTTAAATCTAAATGTTACAAATCTAACTATAACAATTTGCATCAAGTAACGTGAACTTAACATGGCCTGATGAGAACCAAGTGAGATATGGTCATTTGGAAATGGTAACACTGTATAAGGACAATGAACTCTTCCTTAAACCAATGTTTTTCAGAAACAGGCTCCACTACTGCTCACTCAAACAAAAAAGCTAGAAATCAAAGAGGAATTAACGATATAAAGGAAGTAGCTCTTGCAAAACAACAGATGGAATGAGATCAGAAACACATGCAGTAAGCTGAACTTTTTTAATAAGACCAAAATGACAGCATTGGAACAAAGGAACAAAATGGATAAACACACACACAAATCAGCAGAACATTTTTTAACTACAAATGGGTCTGTAATGCAGAGTCCAAACCTGGACTCAGATTCCAAATTATTTTCTAAATCTGGAGCTTCAGATTCCTGATGTTGGCCTAGATTTTGACAGAAAGAGTAGCAAAGCATAAAATCTCTACCATGACTAGACCAAAACTTTCTTCAAAGTTTCTAAGGTGAATCATTTGCCTATTTTTTTTAAATGCTGATACTGTGGATCACACATAAGATGGAAAGTCAGTTCACACGAAAATCATGATCCAAAGCTGAAATGTGTAAAAAAGGTATTAAAGCAGAAGCAACATGGACTGCATCTTCCCCAGGTTCTGCGAAAGGTGAGAAATAGCTTTAACAGAAAAACAGGGGGGTAAAATAGGTTAATCAGGAAAACAAGCTATACTTATTAACTTATTCTCCTGATAAATTAAAGTAAATGCTTTTAAAAGAATGTCACTTTGGTCTCCTTAGGCATTGCTTTCTAAATTACACACACATCCCAGCATAAAGCTGTGTTATGAAGACAAACTTATGTCTGAAAATAGTAGAAATTTTTTAAATATAGAGAAAAAAAAATTAAAGTCATGTTGAATATCATTATTTGAATTAACCAGAAAAGTCTTAAAATATTACCTACTAAATGTACGTTCAACTTGTTATGATACAAGTCATCCTGATGATTTTCCTGATAAAATAATAAACTAGACTTTCTCAACAATAAGCTAGATGTTCTCCAAGACATTTAGATGTTACTTTACTTGTGATAACATTTACCACTCTTTGAATACATTGCCTTGAAGTAAAAAAACCTGAATTCTCAAGCGGTATAAACTAATTTATCTGTAACACAGATCTGGAGCACAATTTTCTATTAGTCTGACTTGAGAGGAACCTTCTTTCTTTCAAATATTTGTCTCAAAATGTACAGTGATGTCAAATTACTGCCAAAATGAAAGTGGTAAGTAAATGATTCATCTAATCCACATAAGATTTTTCCTGTTCACAGGACTTTCAGACACAAATCTTTTCAGATGTCTTATGTATTTGAAAGGTTTTGGTGGTCTTGTTATTTTTTTTTTTTTTGCTATTACTTGAAAGCACTTAATCATATATTGATTCATATGTGGTTCTTATTAAATTCTGTCATGTAGACAACTGTTACAAAAAGTTACAAGGTATGGTTTCCATTTCCTAGCTACACAATCCAGAGTCACATCCAAAATGGCTATTCTGCTTCAATATATATGTTACAACAGTTTGAATGAATATTTGCACAGGCAACTCTGAAATTTGTTTTCAAGAAGAGTGGAGTCTCTAAAATTCAGTTTTATAAATATTAGTGATAATCAAGGAGAAAGAGAAAGCATGCGTAAAGATAGAGGACTTATAAATCCAATGAAATATTAGCCAAAATTTTATTTCTAGTCATATTTCTAATTTTGCAGTATCAGTCTTGGTTGCATGCATTTTTTTTTTTAGGTATTAAAATGTAATAGAAAGGCAAATTATATGCTAGCGCATGTAGCTCATAAATTATCAAGCTCTTGAAAATGCCAGTTTTATGCCAGCAACCCAGTGGTAGGGAACAAAAAAAAAATTAACATTTTTTTTTTTCCCAAAATTCAAACTGTTCAAGACTACGGGACTACATTAGAACATAACCTGAAGCCATCAGACAGACCACAGTAACATCCTCCAGTTATCAGTCAGCCTTGCTTGACTGATCTCTCAAACAACATTAGCCTTCCCTCGATTTCGGACAACTCCCTGTAATTCTCTCCCTTTCACTCACCAGCTACATCTGTGAGCTGCTGCATATGTAATAATTTTCCAACAATAAAATTTTATTAAATTCTTAAGCATTTAATAAGAATGCTTAAGAATTTAATAAGAATGCTTAAGACAAAACATTTGCCACTAAGACATAAAGGATAAACTCTAGCTGGAAAATTACTATTTTTAAGTAAAATATATGTCAATGTCTTGTCCTATGTCACATGATATAGTATACACTTTTGGCATCCTTTTTGGTAAATCTGATGGAAGAAAATGAGATTAGAGTCTGCATTACACTTAATATGCAAAAAATGGTCCAAAATAAGTAAAGCCAATTCTTTACCCAGACAAAAACATTTTTCTCCTCACTTCCCAGAAAAGAAAGGTCTAAGTTTCTTACCTGAAAAGTAGGCCTTCTATGTCTTAACTGTATCTGTACCTGAAAAATCTTATTTGTTACTGCTCTCCCTGCTCATACATAGGCACACACATAACTCGTTACCAAATTCTGCAAAACTTTTACATAAGAGGATTAGGACAGAGATTGAGTACTTTATTCTACAGATGGCTAAATTAATCATAAGGGCAACTGATAAATAAAACAGCTAACAGAGGCTCTGGTAGACTGAGACATCAAAAGTTTAGCATCATTTTTTTAATGCTGTCTCATCAGAAATGATACCTTTGGCATTTTCCCTAAACTCCTTCAGAATGCTAAGGTAGATTGAAGTTCCACTAATCTGAAAAGGCCATGGGACTTTTTCCAACAAACACTTTATAGAAAAATGGCAGGAAACTCAGAGCACCATAATAATCAAGCAACAAATTGTGCTTTTACATGTACTTTCATCGAACCATAAGGAAAAAAAAAACAAAACCCAAACAAATCACCAAAACTGCAATAGCTGGAATTGATGAGAATATGACAGATTATCAATACCAAGTTGGAAAACTGTAAGTGCACTGCAGTACTTAGAGGCACTGCAACAAAGGAATATAGCAAATGAATAAGCATGAGAAAATATTCTAAATCCAAAATTCAGAATTAAAATCAATGTTTCATTTGAACTTCTTCAAAGCCATCAAAGAATTAATCTGCTATAGTAAATTTGGACCATTATAAAGTGAAAGGAAGTAGAATGATGTTAGGAACATGGAATGGAATGATGGATAAGACAAAGGATATTCTATTCTTGGTTTTGTCACTGGCTTCCAAAATGTAAGTATTTTCAAGTATTAACAACTGCAAAGACCAGCAGAAAAGTTACTGTAAATTCTGTATATGTCTGAATATCTCTATATTAACAAAATACAGGGAAACTGTCACTTGGGTGCTCCCACTTCTTCAAAGAGTTGCAGCTAATTCAATCGAAAAGTTAACTTCTCTTGAAGTTTCTTCAGATAAAGGAATTTGCTTATGGCTTTTTTAATTGATCCAGCCTCTTGGCTTCACCATGACCCATAATCTGATTTCTCCTGCACACCTACTGTTCTGTCATTTTTTCCTGCTTTTGTTAATTCCACCATTTATGTACTCAGATTTCACATTTAAAAGGTTCTTAGTTGTTATTATTTTTTTTACCATTGATCCAGCTTCACAAACATCCCTGTACACTCTTTAATGCTTTCCACTCCTGGGTCTCAGGTCTGATTAGCATTTTCACTGCTAAAAGTATGACAAACCCAGCAAAATTTGGAATAGAAATGGGGAAATACATCCTTGCATCCTGCAAGTCCACTACATGTGTGGTTTCTATCAGAAAGCTGAAAGCACATTGGTTTATTACCAGTTTATCAGAACAGATGTGCAGTTAATGCTTTTTACAATATATGATATGTAGCATGTCTTAAATCATGAATGATTCTAAGGGAATGTATTAAGTTCTTTCAAACAGGACTGGAGGCATGAGGATGTGTAGGATGACAAACTCAAAGCACCAAAGACATGAGAAGTAAATCTGATGCTGCATTTATAATCCAGAACATGACTCCTGGTTTAGTACAAAGAGAAAAACAGGAAGAGGTAAAACCAAAAGCTTGAGAACTATAGGTGAGTTATAGCATAACCTGCCAAAATGAAGTCACTAAAGCACATCCCATGAGGACCACAGGACAGCAGAGCAAGACAAATGTTTTTATTTTAAATTTGGTCTTGTATTTGGTTTGTTTGTACCCTGCCTTTTCTGAGGCTTTAACTTCAATCTCTTAATGTTAATTTTGTTAATAGCAAGGTCTCAGTGCTACCTGGAAGGGCAGACAGGACCCTTGAAACTACCAGGTGTATTGTCTCTATATGAATCAATATATTCCATACCATGAAAGAATACAGAAGAATTGCCTGAGTCACTCTGGGAGTTAAACTCCAAGCCCTGAGGAACACCTACAGCACCTCAGCAGCAGTTAATACAGATGGAGCCTGCATTACTGTCTTCTAGTGCTGGGAATTTTCCTCCTGCAAAATGCAAGCTGCAGAATAGTGTATCTCAAGGTCTTAGGCAAACTACACAACATGATTTAAAAAGAAGCCAAAAATACATCCTTAACAAGCTCACATGCTGGCAAACTGTAACTAGAATCTTTAGTCATGCTCGACTCTTCAAGCATATTTCAGACACCACAGCTGTGGTCATATCAAAATACCAAACATATCAAATATGCTCATCATTTGTTTGGGGACGATTCACCTCCTAGTGAAGCTTTTCTGCCTAGGTGACTGAGAAGTAGATAGAACTTCAGGAGCAGTATATGGCAATTACTGCCAACACATGCAACATACATGCCATGAAAGGTTTTCTCCTTATTGTATGCTTCTGCATCCTGGTTTGTTTTTCACGGGTGGAGACAGTCACTTATGAACTGATATGAAAACTAAAAACCACAGAAAAGTAAAAATATATTCAAGAAACTAGAAACACAACTATTATTTTTCCATTTCAGTAATCAACATTAAAAAAGCTTAATTTGCCCACATTTTCCAGGTCACTTACTAAACACAAATATTAGGAAAACAAAATAGGGACAGATAAAAAAAGATAAAAGCATGAAGTTATAGACAGAAGATAGAACATGTTATTTTACTAAAAAATCTTTTAAAGCTATTTTGGAGGCGATATGGTATTTCCCAACAGCATATAAAAGTATCACTGCAGATGATATATATAGCAAACTAATTTAACTTCATCTCTGCTCATCTACAGGATTTTGTTACAACATCAAATATACATGTCATAAAACAGATTTAGCACCTTTAGATGACCTCCAATTAGAAAAGTGTGATAGTACCCAAATTCCATCTGTCAAATGTTGTAGATACAGGTAAGTAAATATAAAAGCCACTAAAGGCACAAGTTACTCTGTGAAAAGTTCTAGCATTTTGTTTTCTGATAGCTCCTAATTTGGATATCTTCCAAAGTCAACAAAACCTGTTTAAGCAGAATCTTACCTTGTTTTCACTACATCAAGGGGATGCATCAGGCAGATTTCTACAAGACCTAAAAAAACAATAATAAAAAGGGCTTAATTAACATTTGTACAAATAGTAGTTCAATTTTCATTGACTCAATCAGTTTTTGAAGTTTAAAAAATAAAGTAAAAATCTAAATATATCATTGATGATACAGTACTTATACATCCTGTATATAAAATACTGGCAGGGATTCTAGACAGTACATGGTGCTAGCTGCTCATTATAGCAGGGAAGTGAGGAGTTAAGCTATGTGATCAATTTTATCAGCTTTTGCTCCATTTTCTGACTGAAATAGCAAGAACATTTGATTGCAATCATAAATAAATGCATTAAATCTTGCTGAAAGTACTGAAGGATGGGGGTTCAGGTTGACTTGTCACATAAGAGTAATCCCTAAGGACACCACAAGACAGTGCTGGAGTCTCAAATGAACTTGATGCTAAGACAACAGCTAAGTCCCAAGCTGCCGATCTGAGCTGCAGCCTTACTGTTTCTTCATCTTATCATGCTCTGTGTTGATACATAGTAATGGATTTCCCCCTCCCGCCTCCGCTGCTCATCATGAGTACGTAAATTCACATGCTGGGGACTTAACATTCACACATGGAGGGTGTGAATAAGAAAGGGCGAATGCCGAGGGAAACCAGATCTGGAAGTTTGCACCTGCCAACGCTGGCTTCAAAGTTGGTTCTGTTACTTTTTTCCACCCACCTGACACCTCATGGAAAGTCCAGAGGTTTACCACCCACATTTTGGCCATGCTTCCCAGCACACCTTGCCCAGGGAGAACTTCCTTAGCTTCTGTATTTTTGCTCAGATTTTCTAGGCTTGTCTACTCCTCTGTCAATTTCATATATCATCCTCATTCAAAAAACCAAACATACACAAAAAAGAGGTATTTATCTAGATCACAGAAAAAGTGCATTTTTGAGATGTCAATGATCAGAGGTAATAAAAACAAGTACACAAATCTGAAGGGATTTTGAAATGCTGAGAAAATACATATCCATATGTCCAGGGTATTAGATTATCATGGTTTTGAACTTTCTGTGCCTGGGTTATTAAGACTCTTCAGCATCCATGGCCTCTTATCCACACTAATAAATTTAATGCTACAACAGTACTTACTCTACTGACTGAAAGCATCTATTTCATCTATTTATCATTATAATAATAACAATTAAAACTTCTAAAAACCTCAATTGATGCAAGCATTCTGATACAAGCTGAAATATCTACAAATTCCTCTCTTTATGCATACCATACACTCCCACTGAATTTAAGCACATGCTTATGTTCCACTAGACGCTCTCCTTGTTCAGATATCACTGTTTTAAGGTCCAGATCCTGTCTTCTTATTTTAATGGAACAGAATACAGCTGAACTCAGTTATCACTACAGATAACAGTTTCTAATACTTAAGACAACTGATTACACACTAGGCTACTCAACTATGCTCTCTGTCTAAGCAAGGCAAAGAAATAACTCAAACGCAAAGTGAAAATCTCATTTTGAAATGTTTCACACACAAGCAAACTAATGGAACTTGCAGTTTGGCTCTGTTCTCTGGCAGACTTGGTGGAGAAAGACTCTTGGTGCAGTTCATGCAGGAACCAGGCTCTGCCTGGGTAACGTAGTGTCTGATACTGCAGCGTCAGAAACTCAAGGAGTATTTTTTTTTTTCCATTGCTAAATATAAATCTAAGGAAGCCTTAAAGTTTCCAATTTCAGTTATTTTAGAACTAATGAGTTTAGAGTTTCAAGTAGCATAGGAAAACAGTGGGTTTTTTTAAGTTTAGATAAGAAAAAATTAAATTCCAAAACATTATCTACTTTTTAATTCAACTTTAACAAAACTTTCTGACAAATACAGGTGCTTAGATAAGAAAGCCTTCTAGACTGAACCAAAGCATTAGCAGAGAGAAGATTCTCATTACAGTCAAAGGAAAGTTAGCCAATAAAAGCAATAGAGTTTTTAGCTCAGCCTATAATAAATGCCTATATTTAAAAATAGCCATCTATTTTCTGCTTGATATGCTTTACATACTGAATACATATAGTACTGATAATTGTTATGTATTTCTCTTAAGGAAGAATAATCTACTTACATATCAACAAGTGACTACAAAAGTTTTTGTACACAAAACCAAGTAAGTTTTGGAGTTAGCGACAGTAGAAGAACATAAAATGTAGTGCTAAAATTTTCAACTAAATGTGGTCTTGGTCGATGGAAAAATGAACATGAGCCGGCAGTGTGCACTCACAGCCCAGAAAGCCAACTGTATCTCGGGCTGCATCAAAAGGAGTGTGACCAGCAGGTCAAGAGAGGTGATCCTGCCCCTCTACTCTGCTCTCTTGAGACCTCACTTGGAGTAGTGTGTGCAGTTCTGGTGTCCTCAACACAAAAAGGACATGAAACTGTTGGAACAAGTCCAGAGGAGGGACATGAGGATGATCAGGGGACTGAAGCACCTCCCATATGAAGATAGGATGAGAAAGTTGGGGCTGTTCAGCCTGGAGAAGA
>JANRGW010032740.1:0-16246 GCA_024733675.1 Psilopsiagon aymara | reverse complement strand
CCACAAGTCAAAAACACAGTGCTGCACCAGCTACTAAGAAGGAGAAAAATGACTGCTACTGCTGAACCCATGACACAGGGTCAAGAGTCTTCTTAGCAGTAGCAATCCAGCTGATACGCTAGGAATGTTCAATTCTAAAAAAAAAAAAAAAAAATAAAAAAATCAAATGTCTCTTAAAAAAAATCTTTTAAACTGGGAGTTGTGAAATGAGATTCCTTCAAAGGTTTGTTTGAATTTGTTAATAACATGAATGAATTTGCAAAGTGGGGAAATTATTTCTGTGTATAGCATTGAGATGCATGGCTGTTCAGACAATCGGATGTAATCTAATATAATCAAAAGTACCAGTCTACTGTGATAAAACTGGTAATAGAGGGTTGCATGTTCATGAAGGATGTTTAGAATTAGTGGATCAGCTCCTGTGTTACCAAATATTTAAATTATTTCCATACTTGGCATTGGTAATAACTGACAGTTGAAAGTTGGTGAGTATCTACCAATTATCTCATCTGACAATTTTTTGGCAAGTTCAGCTCAGGAATGAATTTTGTCTTGCATGCCAATATTAATAGCTTTTTCCGAGAAGGGTTTGTCCCTTGCTTAACTGAAGAGAATAATAATTTGGAAGGAAGCCTTTAACATTTTTAGAAGGTGTGTTTTTAGAAATATTAACAGTCTTGTACTTGCCTTCAGCATGGCTAGCAATCTCTCTTTGTTCTGTAATTATAACACTGAAGATGGTAAGCCTTTACATTCTCAGCTTGATATAAAAGTAGGCTTTCAAGTCACAGTAATTTACAGTATAAGATTTTTTTTTGTAATTTAATAGTTTTCCTTTACTCAGTATTTGCTTTTTGCTAGTATGAGTGTGATTTTCCCATCCCTCTTTTTAAACTGATCTTTTATTTTAGGCATCATCTTCAAACTAAACTTATATTTGCAGAAGAGTAGAATGAATAATTATGGAGAGAGGCTATTGCAAATGGAATAGCAATATAAATTATTTTCTCTGAAGTTTTACTCTTTTTTCTCCCCTTAATATGTTCTTCCTCTGTTGCAGGAAATGGTAAACAATGTATTTGTTAACATCTGATACAATCATATCTTGCTTCAGGATATATGAAGCTTTCATGGGATATTTTTTCACTTGGATTACATGCCTTTTGCTCCCCCCGAAGTGTTATTTCTCAAGGTCAATTGTAGTTTATTCATGTGCTAGCAGACATTGCTTCAAAAAAACAATTTTCAAAACATTTCAAAAAGCATTTGAACTAATAAAGTTCCATTTCCTATAGGTGCATGCTCTATATCCTCTTCCCTGCCTTCTTTTCATTGAACCCTAGCTGTTCCTCGAGCTTGTGACTTCTGCCCCTGGACAGAGGACAAGAGTGGCTCAGTGTACCCTCATAGCCAATGTTTGTTGCCAAACCATGTGTGATAGCTGCATTCTTCTGGCATTTCCCACTGCAGGGACTTGCTCTGTCTCTACAAGTTCCTGTAGGAATTTGATTCTCATCTTAGGGCCCTTATTGCTCTGTCAAGTCTGGTTGAAATAGTCCAATCGGTCAAAAGTTTACTAACATTATGCTGAGTTGGTGTGTAACAAACTGAAGCAGGGATAGGTGAGCAATCTTAGGAAACTGGAAAATTCTGCAATTTGTTTTGTTTATCTGCACTCATCCAATAATGTTGAATAAGCAATGAAATTTCTGACATATCTCTTAGCAGTTTAATAGAAGACACTATTTTCCTGAACGTCAGCACATTTACTATCAGTCATGTATTATGTTCCAGTTCAACAGTTTTTATAATTTAGTTTTGACAAATTATTATCTCACTTACGGTTGAAGTATTTTTCTTATCACATTGTGGTTAGTGAAGGCCCTCTTTTGTCACCATTTCATCCCATTTTCTTCCTAAACTATCACTTCATCTTCTGTACAATGATTGGTTGTGGTTTAGTACCTTCTAAAATGACTACTAAACACAAGCCATAGATCTTACTGGTTCATATAAAAATGAGTATATTGTTCAATATTGCAGAACATGGTTGAACATGTCTGTGATAATTCCTGATGTATACAAAGACACTTCAGGGGCTGTCATTTTTGTGATCACTTAAGCGAAAAAGTCCTTATCTACCCAGATGGCTTTTTCTATGTGCCTTTTAGTGGTCTTACTAATTTCCTTTTGGAGTATAAATTGCATGTGCTGTAGATAAAATAAGATGACTCTCATGGGTAATGATCGCATTTTAAAGGAATATTAATATAATCTTAGTGTCAATCTTGACAATGTTTTCTATAACAGTAAGTAGTTTAGTTCAATGTACTTTTAACCATTTGATCAAATTACGAGTTCAGATCTTAGTTTAGAATTAACTTCCGTGGATATCATTTGGAAAACAAAGTCTTGGTGAGCAAAGTGAGCTAAAGAAATAATAGCCTCTCTCCAAGATTCCACATAATTGCAGAGCTATCTGTATGATAAATTTTTTGTGCTGCTTATACTAAGGGGAAAGAAAAAAAAAAAAGCCCTAATAAAGAAGGCAGGACCTTTAGTTTGCTTGTTTAAATCAAATGTACTGTGTGCTGCAAGACCGTTAAATTTTTAGAAAATTTCCTTTATATTCTTGCATATCCCTTTTTCATACTTGGACTGAATGTTTTCATCAGTTCTAACCTCAGCTAGGCTGGGCTTCAGCACAGGCTGTGCAAATTGGTATGATGGAGGTGTTTGTGAAGACTTTGCTAGAAATGGAATCTTTCAGCCAGATTTTTTTTTGTTGTGTTCTAAGTGGAGGTGTTGTTTGTGTTTTGTCTTTAAAAATTCAGTGTTGTGATGAAACTGTCTCCCAAACAGCCTTCAGCTTGCATGCTACTTTTTTGCAATTTATGTTTGGTCCTTTTTATTTGTAAAAGTGCATACTTGCATACTTAGTGAACGTGTATTTTGCCAGTTCACTTGTCTTCTGACTGTGTTGATGTCACGATTACTATAAATCTAACATCTGGACTTTTGTCCTTCAGATTATCGCTTCCTTGATCTTTTATGGGAAAAAAATGTTTAAATACCCATATTAATTTTAGATCTTGTGTGGGAATACAAGATAGTGCTCTAGATGCTTTCACTTACTATGGTTTTAAGTGCCTTTTAGTAGAAGAGAGATCGTGAATGTTTTATTCAATGTGGATGCATCTTTGATCGCACTAATGTGCAATAGGTACTGCAATTTTTTCACAGAGAAGCATATTTGTGTCATCCTACAAGCAATCAATTTTGTCTAAATTTTCTGATTCCTTAACAAAAAGCACAAAAACAAACAAAAAAATTTGTTCAGAAGCTTTTTGACAGTATGCTAAATTTCTAAATGCTTTTTACTACTTTCTCTTCAGTAGGTCCACCCTGACTGTATTCTTGGCTCTTCTTTTGCTTCCACAACTGAAGAGTGTTCTATGACAAAACCCTCAATAATTTACGTAATATGACTAAAGTACAGATTATGCAATAAAGGACATTTTAAAGTCTTCTATGCAGGGTTCAACGGGCAAAACAATTCAACAGATTTCTCATGTTATCTCTAAGATATGTAGCACTATTTAAGGAAACATCCAAAAGTTTGTTTGATTATTTATTCATTAGTACTAATAACATGGGCATGTTGCTGTATAAATGGCCTATTTAAATAGTAGAACAACAACTCTTTGCTAGACCTCTTTATTGAATTGCTTCTTGCCTTGTATTGGACATCTTTCTCTTTTCCTAGCAAGGACTGGTGCAATAATGTGCTGTCATTCACAAGTTAAAACCACATTTCTGTCCAGGTGCCTGTACTGTTTGGATTGCCTAAGACTCCCTGCTGTGATCCAGTTTGGGCCCCAGGTTGGGTCCTGCTACTGCTGGTTTCCCGTGATTTTCTTGTGCAGTCTTTTATTTAAAAAAATATTCAGCACTAAGGTTCATTGTGCTGATCATTGAGCATTTTTGTATTGGCATGAGAGGTGACAGGAGCAATGCAAGAGCAAGAACCAAATCTGAAAAGGCAAAGATGGAGGTGGTTTTTATGAGGATCATAAATCATCAAATGTGACGTGGGTCTTCAGTACAGCAAAGATGAGGACAGATAGCCTTATTCTGATCAATAATGTATTTGGTAAAGTTAAATAAGGGAGACATATCAAGACATTTCAAAAAAAGAGATTAGCATAGTATACACAACTTTAACTCCTGTGTCAGGGTTTATAAAATTGCTCCAAGAGATTGACGTTGTCTTCTCTGGATGTTTTTCAGGGTAGCAGATCCTTTAGCAATCCCTCTATCTTGTTTTCGCTGTCTGGGCATTCTGTGTTTCCTGGAATGCTGTGTGCTTTGACATCTTTGGGACATACTTGGTCATATTCTGACATCTCAGATGTCACCTTTTAAGTACCCCAGAATGAAGTGCAACAGACCCCAACAATCAGAGAATGGGTGGTTTACTTGAAATATATTATCTATTAATTTTGATGCATGGATCAATTGTGATGCTTCAAGAGGAACAACAGAAAAAGTTCAACTTTAAATCAACTTTAAAATGAATACAAATTTAAATATTAATAAATAAATAATATCCTTGTACAAATTTATATTTTGTATGATGCTTCTGATTCTGGAGGAAAAGCATAGGAAAAGCAAAATACACACAGGAGCATACAGTTTCTAGATACTTGAATGTGCAGAAAAAAATAAATATATAAAACGTCTCTTGTTATTGGCACTTTTCATCACAAATCTAAAACATAGCACCAAATCAGCTCCTATGAAGAAATTTCAGTCTATGCAAGCCAAAATCAGTACAGGTGACAGGTGAGTCTTTTTCTAATTCTTTGAACATAAAATAAAAGTAATGGAATAATGGTGCTCATCCAACTTTTTGAGACCCCATTGAGAATTCAGCAAAGCATTTTCAAACTCAGAATATAATAACAGAAGTATTCCCTGAAGAAAAATAGGCATACAACTGGCTGTTTGAAGAATGGAAATTGCTACTGAGAATCTCCAAACCCCATTTTCTAATTGCATTTACCTATCATGTATGCTGAAAGCTTATTGTCTACAAATCAAACCTTTAATTTTGAATATCTATTACCATGATAGCTGATTAGCTTGTAATTCAATGTTGGTAATCCATAAAGAGACATAAAATTTACAAAGGCAAGCTGATTGGGGCTTAAAAATATTCACAGGACTAAGAGAAACACTACAAAGTAAAACAAACCCCACAAAACCAACAAACAAGAAACTGATCTGAAATATGACTGTAATTAGAGCACAATAATTATCTTATTTGTTCATGGTATTTTTTAACAAGCGAAACACCTGTCAGAAATATGTTGGCCAGTAGAGTTTTATTGTTGTACCACTGCAGTGTAGTTCTGAAGTATTATCAGGTAAAATCTTTGAACAGAGATTCCTTGATATGAAACACTTTGTGAGCCATCAGCAGCAGTCCTCTCTCTGAGATACAATTAGTGATTCTGGGCTTCAGTCTGTAAAGCAAGTACAGAAATAAGGTATAGAGTGAAATTAAGATCAGAACAGATTTCTAAAAGGTACTGCATTTGCAAGTTTACTCGTTATGTTTCATATTCAGAGAGGACAGTAGGTTTTGCTATTTTGTGGGTTTTTTTAATACTGATTTTAAAAGATGTGTGCTTCTTTGAGTATCTGCATCAAAAGAGAATCCAGGAGTGCAGAACTTCTTTTTTCTCATTGTTTGTGTCTGGCAATAAAACATACTGAGTGATAACTTTTGACTGACTGAGGATCAAATACTGCAACGTTACTTAAATACAAATTTACACATCCTTCTGTCTTATAGTAATGCTTATTTGTCTAGAAAATAAGAGAATAAACAGTTGGTAAATATTTATTTCCCTGCCCACTGTTTTGCAGTAAAGGACGTATAACCCCTTTGGATACGTATCTCCTAGTAGCATGCACCATTAAGTAGGACACAGAAGAAAAGAAGGCAGAAAAAAGAGAGTAGAACATAATTCAGCATTGCCAAATGGCTGACTGGGCTGGGTTGCAGACCCAAGGCTGATTACTGTCTTAAAGTGGGAAGTCTATATTGGTAATAAAAGTGGAAAGAGCAGAAAGCGAACATTCCACAAACTTTACTAAGTAATTTGTAACAGTTCTGTGACAGAAAATTCAGGTTTTGGTAAAATGTTTGAGTTTTAATTGTTAGAATATTTCTACAGTTAAAGACCATGCTCCTTTGACATTGTTAAGCAATACTGAAGATTTTTAGGTATAATGCAAAGCAAAGTGTTAATCTGGTTTTTTATAAGAGCACTCATTACAGATGTTAGTCTAATAAAAATTTGGTAATTGTTGATATTCATACCTAAATGATCTTATGATATTTTGTTCTTACTTTCCAAATTTCAGCTATTTAAGTACTAGAGGTCTGGAAAAACAAAAATCTTATTCACTGTATGTCCCAGTCAGAGTACATTATAGGGCAAATTTATTTCTGTAGTTTATATGTGAAGCAGTCCTACGTGCTGATGAGATGTAGCATCTAATACATGACTGAAAGCTTAAAAGAAATATTCTTTCTTCTTGTCTGATGAGAGAGTAAGTCTTTTCTAGAAGGTCACAACCACCTCCTGCACTTTGGAAGGGGAGTCTGTATGTGACAGACTGCCTGTAGCATTAACTTCCACACTTTGCTTCTGTTGCATAGCAGCACCAGAGATCCTATCATAACTGTAATTTCTTCAGCATGTAACAAGACCCTAGAATTCAGAAACCTTCCAGTAAGATGCTGCGTCTGGAGGAAAACCCTCATAGTGGGAAAGTTCATATTTCAGATCTCATAATGATCATAGGAGATGAAGAGTTACAGTTCTGTAAGAGTACTACTACTGGCTGCTTGAAAAGTTACTGCAAAAGGAACAGCTAAGGGCTGAGAGTTTTTTCTTTCAACTTACCTAGTCCTGGGAGTATGTTTCTTCTATAAAAAAAAAATAAGTGAAATTCTACTCTCAGCTTTCTGTTCTCCGCAGGTTAACTCAGCACTTTCAGAGGATGCAAAGTCAATACCATAATAATTACTGTCTCTTAAAACCAGTTTATCTGTTGTGTTTATTTGGACTGTTTGACTATTGTAAAGACACTGATAATTAATAGCCCTCCCAAACCTCTTGATAATTTCTTTCTTTTCAAAGTGCTATGGGGGGGCTGCAAAGGCATCAGGTAGGGTGTTCTTTTCAGTTCCACATGTTTACATAATCCTTCCCTTTCCTTTTTAAAGACATATATCAAGTATAATGTTTTCTGTCTTGAGAAGTTCGATATTTGTCTTAGACCCAACTCAGTCCATGTGCATATATGCATGACTGAGTGGGAAATCCTTGGACACTGAAGGACAAAAGTGCAGGTCCCTCTGGAAGTCAGAGGTTTGCCACTAGTTTATTGGGAAAATCCAGCTAGCTTAGATGTGAGAAAGGTATTCTTCCATTACCATCCAGAATCTCAGTAAGTTTAATTTGGCTTGCAGGTTCCCTCAGATATAGTTTTTTTTTACTTTTTTCACAATATTGGCTGAATACCCCAAAACCTGGACTAAATTGCTAACAATTATCAAATCAGAAATTTGCTGCTTCTCTGCCAATTCCTATTGCTCATATTTGTAATGAATAAGTACAGTGTGAGGCACTGGCATATGGTTAATAGTTCCTGAGAAGTAATAATTTGATCTCTATAATTCTGATTGCAGTCTTTAAAGAAAAATAAACATGCCATTCATTAGTCTTTCTCAGGTAGGTAATTTATCATTAAAATCTTTATGACTGAACAGTCTGGTTCCCAGGCCCTCTGGAGCAGCTTGCACTGACAGGTGTATCCTCTTTCCAGAGGTGCTGCAGCCTCCTGTCAGTCCAAGACCAAGAGTGTACATTTGCATTGTGAATCATGCATAAAATAAGTAAAGAGCTTGCACTTCTGTGCTGCACAAGGAAGAAGTAGCATAAAAGGAAAAAAGAAAAATTAAGTCTTCCCATTATGTTCTCCAGACAGCAGACTGGGCTGGTTTCATTTTCTTCTCTGGCATTTCTAAGTTATGCTCTTCACTCCCCAAGCATCATTCTAGGGATTAGTCTCACCAAGATATTCTTAACACTGTCTCTAAGCATCATTTTGAACTCCTTGTAGTCCAAGGTATCTGTTTTGTTTGTACTTAGTATGTAAATATACTTTAGAGATTCCTGACTTGGACTGCTAATAAATGAAACAGCTAATCTCCTACTTCAGAAATATTGCTACTGAACTTTAAAGCAATAATATCTTTTACACAGACACTTTCAGTCAAGCTCATGAGCAAGAGTATGAAGTGCAGGTGTAATATTAGTGGAAATATGATGGTTTTTAAAATAATGCATTTCCTGTCACGGAAATAATCAAGTTTTACAGCTCTTGCTAGAAAAAAAAATGCTGCAACATTATCTTTATGCATGTCTTTGGCTATGCTGCTTCTGAAATATTTCATAGTGTCTAGTTATATAATTCATGTCTAGTTATAAATCTGGGAGGCTAATTCACTGGTTCCAAACAAGTCTCAAATATAAACTAAGACTACATGGTAATGCAACAAATGAATGTGTAATCGGTATGGTCCCTTCCTTGAAGGACCTTGTTTAGTTTGTCATGTTAGTTTAGCTTATAGATCATAAAAAAGTCCAAATAATTATTTGCAGGTATAAATCTTTCTATTTCAGGTTTCCTTAAGAGAAATTTCTCCTATTATATAGAGGAAAAGAATGATTATCTAAATAGATTTATATTACATCACTTGAAGTTATTTTCATACTAACAATTTTATTTACCATTCTTTCTTCTTATGTCAAGACACCACAAGCAGATTTGCAGGAAAGCACTCAGTTACATCACCTTTGCCCTTAGCCCACAGAAGTTTCTGAAACAAAACATCGTAATCATCACTGATTATTCAGCGTAATCTTCCCCTATTAATGATCTAATTTCTTACTATATTTTGCTTTCTTCATTTTGATTTGCTTAGTAGACCCTTGTCTAAATCAAAGAATATCTAAATATCTATAAATATCTGATATCAATGATAGAAAGCTCATTTTTCCTTTTTATTTATCTATTTGATACTGTTCCATGTAGCTTTGGTTTATTGTGATTCTTGTATCAAAAAGTAGAAATTCTAAAGTTAAAAGTCGTTGCTTTTTTTTTATTGAGACTTATTTATCTTCCTTGAGCATAGCCTGTTGCATGGATGATCTAGGACAGACAGGAAGCACCCAGAAATAACAAGGGGCATCATAAATTCATAATTAAAGTTTATATCTAAGTGCCTAAGGAGCCAGTCTAAGTTTAGACTTTACATGTATTTGCAACCAGTTTCTAACATCCTTCAGTTTCTATACTTGGAGACAGATTCTGAAGGGGAACACATCAATATATTTCCCCTGAGATATGCTAAACTATGCATATTTGCATTCATCATGATTTTGATTTTGCTTGATCAATAGTTTTCATGTAACTTAGTTTTATGGTTATGTTTTGGTTTTGGCTGGAATAGAGTTACTTTTCTTCCCATTTTCTTTTGTGCCTGAAGGACTGTTATGACAGCTAGAGCCCAGGGTCATTCACTAAATGAACTCAACAGACTTTTATAGGGACATCCTATAGACTAAGGGAATGATATCTGTGTGTATGTATATCAAAAGACCAGAAAGCTGATTGTGGTTAAACGGGATTTATCATAAAGTGTGGCACCTGGGCATGGTATAAATGGTACAGTATACCTCAGCCCCTCCCAGGTAAGTCCCCCTAGTTTACGTATTGAGCATGATGTAGTATGGTATGGAATATCCCTTTGGTTACTTCAGATCAGGTGATCTGGCTGCTCTTGTGCCGCTCCTCACTGGCAGAGCATGAGAAACTGAAAGGTCCTTGACTTAGGGTAAGCACTACTTAGCAATAGCTAAAACATCGCTGTGTTATCCACATTATTCTCAGACTAAATCCAAAACACAGCACTGTACCATTAGGAAGGAAATTTACTCTATCCCATCTAAAATCAGGACCTACTATTAATATTTAATGGCACAGGGATATATTTACTTATCTTGTGATTGACACTCAAAAATTTCAGAGTTGTCAGTGGTTTTCCCCACATTTTTCTGTGTTGCAAATCCTTTCCATAATTGACAGCACAGCTACTGACTTTTTATAAAGAATCTTTAATGGAAGTGTACTAGACATTGGTCTTTAAACATGCAGTGGTAACCAAAGATGTCATGAGCAAACAAAGCAGAGTTCTTAAAAGGTAGCTAAAAATCCTATGCCTTTCAAATTGCTTACATTTCATCTTCTTGAATCCTTTGAAGTCAATTTCACAGTTGTCACAATCACTTCTAAGCTGTTCAATCCTGAATTAATCATCCAAAATGCAAACAGGAAAAAAATCCTAGTATTTTGTAGGTTTTTTAAAAAAATGCATGCTGACTTTATGTATAATGAGGTCATGTAAGCCACAGGCGACACCAGTAACAATCCAGGCCAGCCTTCTCCATCTAATGGTGAGTGATGACAGCTCTGTCTCAGAAAAAATCAGGTGTTCATAATGAACAATAGTGATCTTAAAGGAAGTTTCTTCCAGAACCTTTCAGATGGTGATAGGCTTGTGTGCGGTTTCTTTTGAAAGGAATTTGAAATGAAACCTAGCAATGTCTCTTTTTAAATTTTGAATCATTGAATTAGTTTTCTGTCACACTATGATAGCGACCTCCTTATATACACAAATCCAATATTATGTGGCAGAAGATACAGCTCATTCTGGTTGCACTTTGTCATATTGTTCCTTATAAACATAAAAATGAGCAAGTAAAATTAGGCGGTTTGTATCCTGTTTTTCTTGTTTCTTCTCCAGTGACATATTCAAGTAATGAGTAAGAGACATGAGGCAATCTCAGCCTTTTGATGACTAGTCTTTCTTGCCATTCATATTTAATCTTTTCCTTTTAGAAAAACAATGAGGGGGGCACAATCTGTTCTTGTTCTTTTAAAACACCAAATACAATTAATGAGGTGTGATCACTATGCAATCCTTTTCTGTTTTGCTTTTTGTGCATGAAGTTTCTAGGATTTTTAAGATAGGAAGAGCTAAAGAAACCCGATTGCATGATTTTTATCCTGCTGGCACTGAACTAGAAGTGGTCCATCAGCATCTGGCTCTGCTTTATTTCTTTTCCTTGATGTGGAGTTCACTTGACCATGTAACTGTTTCATCAAGAGACCTGTTAAAGTAAAGCAGTTGTGTAATTTTATAAGATAATTTTCAGGCAGTCTTACACAGAAAATTCTCAGTCCAAAACCCGACAGTTTGAGAAGAGCAGTGATTCAAAAGAGTATTATCTATGCTGTAAGAACTGTAATTTGTTGACATAGAAGTTCTATCAGCCCTTACGGCAGTGTAGATGGCTTCTTTTGACGGATGATTTTTTTTTTTCTGATGTAACTGCATTGCTTTTCCCTGTGATGTGCGCTAAGATGTCAAAATTTTTCTTCTTGGGAGGCTGTGTAGACCTGTTTGAGACCTTTTTATTAGCAGTAAGGAGCAGCACGGAAAGAAAAGAGGAGGAGTTTTTTTTTTAGTACATTCTGGTATTGTGCCTGAAGTACTTCACATGTAGTTCATATGCCCCGGGGTTCATTAGCACAATGGAGGAAAAAAAAGACCAGCATTCTCTGTTATTAATATTCACAACAATAAAAGTACAGTATGTTTACAGACCCAGTGCGTACTAAAAGATTCACTATATGTTCCATTGCAATCTATTTTACATGGAATAATTCTCAGAATAGGCTTGATTTTTATAAAGTTGCTTTGGATTTGTACCAAAAGCATGTTATGTGTTTCTTTTTTCACACTGAATATGCCAGCTCCAAAGCTGCATTCCTATTATAATTTACTGTGTGCCATATTGCTGATGAAAGGTTTATTGCTTGATGAAACTAATTGCTAGGGATTTTGCAATGCTATACAGCTCTCTGAGAAATCTGGCAGTTTTACATTACTGTAAAATTAGTCTTTTACCATATAATTAAAATTATACTGGTTTTGTCCCCATTACTGTATGGTTTGACTGACATGCACACATGCATGCATAAAATAGCTAGTACATATAAAAATGAAAGGTACTCTGCCAGCCTTGGTCATTCAGAAATGATGTGACAATGAAACAGGAGGCAGGATTTATACAGTTCATCCTTTCTTATGGATATAGAAGGGAATTTATAATTCACTCTGCTTTCTCCTTTGCATGCAGACACAAATAACAGAACAGTTTTTTTTGTAACTGTCTAAAGATGGAAATTATGCCTTGGGGGGAAGCTTATCAATACCATGAAAGGCCTTTGATGTAGAGAGATATGTTACTGGAACAATATATGTATGAAGACATATATATATATACACACACATGTGCAAATATGCATGCAAGTATGTTTATATACCGATGGATCTTACTTTCTCAGCTTGCAAGGGCTCTGATCAACTGTATTACTATGGAAGAGTTGGCAAACAGCTACTGAATTTCAAACAGAGAGGATGGCCTTCTTTTCTGGGTGTTACAGCTTCCTCCAAAGCAGAATCTACATTAATAACAGTTTTGCTTTTCTATTTGGCAAGATCAAGACTTCTTCTGGCATAGAAGTACAGACACCTTAGGTAGGTGGGAGTCGCTGGTGGTAACCCTTTATACCTGTCAGATTATTATTAAAGGGATAAATATTCTGTAGTCTTTGGCAAAGAACAGTTGCTGCAGTAACCACTGCTTTCCGTCAGTGCTTCCTTTTTCCAGTTTTTTCTTTTTTCCAATTTTAGGCATCATCTTCTGGATACTTAAATAGGTTCATTTGTTGTACTGCTCTGTTCTAAGAGGCTTTGGGGGATATTTGTTTGTTTCTCTTGGGTTTATTTTTATTTTTCTTCCCCTCTGTCACACCATCCAGTTTCCTCTTGGAGAAGTTAATCTCTTGTACTATAAATATCATTATCCCTTCTGGAATCAATGCATATTCTGGAAAGCTGTTTAGATATTTTTTGTCAAAACTACAAGGGTGCTGAAGTAAATGCAGTATAGTGAGGAATTCCAAATTCCTTTATCTTGGAGCTATTTTAGCTCATGTTAGTGTAAATTATTTGGGTTTTTTTTAAGAACTTTTGGTGCTTGTAATTTTGAGGTGCATAAAAACGTGTCTTTAGTTTTAATAGGAAAAATACTCAAAACACCACAAAGTGGTTTTAATGGCTTAAAAGTCATCCTCTTACTAATCAACTGAAATGGATTTTCTTCATAACAGATTGTTCCAGACTGTAGTTTTGGGTTTTCTTTCTGAAGACATTTTAGTCCAAGCTTTCAAAATCTGATATTTGGAATTAATTTGAAATTATTTTGCACTGAAGTGTCTTCTGAATGTACATATCAAAGCACTCAACAGTATATCAGTGCAAATAATTTGATTATAAAAGGGTTGTGTGTGTTTGAAAGAAAGCAAAAAATGCAGTGTTCCAGTTGAACTTTTTGATTACAAATCTAAGCTAAAAATGCTTTTTAAAAGTTTGGAGAACAGAAGAAAGATCTTTGAATCTTTCTTTATGTTCTGCTTTGTTGTCAGTCTTTTTTCCCACTTTGTAGTTAACTTACCTGGTTTTAAACTTCACCAATAATTATTAGGAAATAAGAAACCAAAGTGATAGCTCAGTATATTTAAAGCAATTTTTCTTTTGTTTCGTCTGTTCTAGTTATGAGCTTTTTTCTTGATACCTGAACTAGAATTGTGATGATACTTCTATGCATGTATGTGTTGCCGTTCTACAGAATTTTTTAAAAATTAATTATTTGCTGCAACAATTCAGAAAGAGGAAAGAGAGTGATTCTTTCTAATGTGTATTGTGTCTGTCTGGTAAGATACTGTATCTGACTGGTCAAAAATCCAGAAAGAAATAAATCTAAGACTCATATTTTCACTCATTGCTTGAGAGTTGTATATGCTGTTTTATTTACTCAGCTTAGAATTCCTATTTGTCTTTATTTAGACATGGAAAAAAAATCACTTTGTTTTTTTTGAGGACTGAGCTATTTGATAGTGAATGTGTATGTTAATGCTTTCACAATTAAAACAAAACATAGCATTTTTTAGCAAAATGAAAAGCATTTAGACAATTTGGATTCCAGAGTGCTGACTCAGCTTTTCTTCAAAACAGCTGTGGTATGAATAGTTGGTTGACTACCAGAGTGATAATGCTGATTTAGAAGTATTACAAAATCCTTCCAGGTTTCTCATTTAACAATTGCAAGGTTAAAAGTGGCTCTAGAAATACTTTACGTTAAAGACTGTTAAGCTTTCCAAACTGGAGCCTGATCTGTCATAGGAAGAAATATCTTTGTTCAGAATCTGAATGCTTTAAAATGAAGTCATCAAAATATTGACGGATATTCAAGCAAGGACATGTATCACAGTGGTTTTAGTGGCCTACTTGTTTTGGTTGATAAACATTTGAGGTATCAGTTAACATCAGCTAGATCTGAAGTGGTTTGTTGTTGCTTAAAATGGTGCAACTGTGTGAGAGGCTGTAATCAGAGAATGTGTTCATCTTGATATTTAGGTCAGCGAACTTCAAAGAGAAAAAGGGTCATCAATTTTCTAGTTCTCAGCAGCTGCAAGTTTGAGCCACCCTTTTCCTGTCAGAATGAAAGAGAGCTCAGCTTTTTTTTTTCCCCTTGCTTTTTTCTTCCTTCCCCCCCCCCCCCCCCCCCCCCCGGGGAAAACTCTATTTCTCTTCCTTGCAGCTTCTCTGATTAGGACAATAACCTTCAGCTCTATCTCTCAACTCAGAATAGGCAAAGGTACTGCAGCAAGACACAAACGTGTCATAAAGAAGCAAGGTGCTCAAGAAAGAAAGCATGGAAAGTGAGTCTCCATTTGCATATGCTATGTAGGTCATGACAAACCTGCCACAGCTCTTCTTACTGTCATTCATACAGATGCTAAAGTAGGGAAAGGAAGAATTATCCTAGCCTTTTCACAGTTGAATGTAAGTACTCAGTCTTGTTCACTTGTCTTCCAAACAAGGATGTCACCCATGCTTATTTTGGCACCTGCTAGCAGCTTAGATGATACTTCAAAAATTGTATTTACAACATGTTTAGTTACACGAGCCTGTGTGAACTTGGAAGTGTTTATGTGCAGGAGATCATTTCTATTCTTCCACTACATTAAGTTGATTGGATTTTGGAATGGATTGGATTGGATTTTGTGAGAAGCCAATTAGTGTACATTTGCTTACACTTATATGAGTACAAATCCATATAACAAAGCAGTTCAAATCTACGTCTTTGCACCTCATTTTAAATATCCAGCAAAGTCTGTTAGATTGTTAGACTTCGTTGACACCTAGTGGCTACTGGAGCAACGGCAAACTGTTTGATCTTTCAGATTATATATAGGATGTTTGTGGGAGAACTAGTCAAATTATGATCCTCTGTATTTTTTTTATTATTATAAAGAAATCAGTATTAGTACGAAAAAAATTATGCTATTTTAACATTCCTGTTGATTCGCTAAGATTTTCTACTACAGACTTTGAATAGTGCTGTTCTTGGACTTGTTACACTTTGAGAACTGAATGAAGACAGATTCCTTATTAACAAAGGCCTCTCTCATTCTGAATGCCCTGTATTATTTAGTTCTTTTCTGTGCTTAGTGTTATTCTAATTCTTCAAACACACACACACACACACACAAAAAAAAAAAAAAAAAAGAAAGAAAGAAAAAAAGGTGGTTTTGAGAGTCTCAAAGGTCAGCCTCAATTTTATCCCATTTCACTTTAACCACACAAGGCAAGTAATTATTCAGTATTTTGATTAGATTACCTGTGAGGCTCCTGGGAGATGTCTGAAAGTATGTTCAGAGAAACTGCAGCTTATTAGAAGGCAAGCAGAGGAGCTGGCGTGGTTTCTGTCTGCACTTCTGAAAATGCACCTATCTTTTTTAACATTGTGAGTTATAATTGTCCTCAAAAATAACTGCAGTTGAAATTTTTACTGCTTGTTTGGGTTGGTTTTGTTTGGTTTGTTTTTTTTTCATTTGTAGCTACAGAGGGAACAGTTGCCTTCCTATCTTGTATGTACAATTTATATTGCAAACCCAGAAACTTTATTCT
>JANRGW010032737.1:0-14901 GCA_024733675.1 Psilopsiagon aymara | reverse complement strand
TGATAGGACAAGGGGTAATGGGTTTAAACTTAAACAGGGGAAGTTTAGATTGGATATGAGGAAGAAATTCTTTACTGCAGTGAGGCACTGGAATGGGTTGCCCAGGGAAGTTGTGAATGCTCCATCCCTGACAGTTTACAGGGCCAGGTTGGAGAGAGCCTTGGGTGACATGGTTTAGTGTCAGGTGTCCCTGCCCATGGCAGGGGAGTTGGCTGTAGATGATCTTAAGGTCCTTTCCAACTCTGACTATTCTATGGTTCTATGCTTGAGGTTCTGTCTGCTTTTAAGGCATGCTAGCAGATAATGGCTGCCTTTACAAGAGGCAGCTTTCCTTCTGTTTTCATCTTTGGCAAAGCAACTTCAGTGATTTTGAGGCTTCCAGTAATATCAGAATTTGCTGCTTTTCAACGTCTCGCAGTGCTAGTTCACTTTTCATTTTCCCTTAATTTTTCTAGCATTCCACTTTTTTATTCCTCTTTTACCGTTTCTTCTTTCCTCTTTAATGTGGCCACTGGAATATTGCTTAATGGTAATTGAAAACATGAAGCATCCAAAATGGACAAGTGTAGTGTAAACGAGTCTCCTGGTTTCCTGTTTTCTGCTTGTGTTTTCTTATTTCAATAGCTTTTTCTTACCAACAGGGAAGTAAGTTAAGTGTTATGAAGGATAGAGGAAGAATAAAACAAATATTTTGCTTGAAAATGCTGTTGTGTGTGCATGCACAGATCTACTTCATAATCCTTGGGAATCATTTCTGTAGTTGCAAAGGTGTGTTTTGCAAAAGAAGAATCTTGAAGCCTGATAGGGTGTTCCTGCAGCCACACAAAGCTCAAAAAAGGGAGAAAATGATATTCTAACATTTTAAAAACATTACTCCAAAACATTAAATTGCCTTTTTTGATTTCTTGCCTCAGGCTTATGTGGATTGGAAAGAGGAATTGAGAATGGGGTAAGAAGTCCTCTCTAGATGCTAAAAGACAAGGGCACAATTGTGTATTGTAGGGACTCATTTTGAGATCCCTGAATGTAACTTCTTACCAGGATTCCGACTTTCCTCTCATATAAGTGCTTTTAGTTGGATTAGTACACCAGTGTTGTGATTCCATCTGCTGCTTTTGTCTCTATTGTCTATGTTCCACTGACAGTTAAAACGTCCCGCTGAAATGCTCCAAATTATATGCAAGCGTTTGAATGTGCAGTCTATATTTGGCTCCTAGCCAAAGATGCGCTTATAAATCTCATCAGTAGTTGAAACGCTTTGATGTGATACCTTTTCTTGTTCTACTTCATTTCTTTTAGTATTTAAAATGCAATTCACCTCAGTGCGTCTTTGAAGAAAAATCATGACTTTTCTTTTTGGGAAAGCCCTCCTTTGGGGAACTCAGTGTGTCTAAATCTTTAGCCCTTAAGCTCAGCACATATTTCTCTTTCATGTAGTTAAATGTCTATCAGGAATCTACCAGGCTTTTGAAAACAAACTTAGGAGAATGTCTGTTTTCACAGGCCTAATTAAGCCTTACCTTTCCTTGCACTGAAGAGCTGTCAAGTAAAATTTCCCATAAATAATAGAATGATACTATATCGTTTAATATAAATATTATTACAGGTAGCATGTGTAATAAAGTCGATGATGACTGCAATAAGTAATTATACTTTGCTGATCATTTGTTGGTACCATGTTGGTTGACTCTGTAGCAGACAAAGTTCATGGTTAGCTGGCAAGTTGAAATCCTATCATAAGCCACTGGTTTATCACTGTAGAGCTGTTCTTGGCCAATTGCGAGGAAGAGATGTTTTACAATAACTGTAGTACCCCAGCAGTGGTTAATCTTATGCTAACCTGCATAATGACAAGTTCCTTTTACATGATAGAGTTGCAAGAGCCTAGTGTCCTGAGACATAAAGCTTGAAAAGATATAAAATAATGTAGCACAACCTGCTGAATCTGTGGAAGCAGATTAGGCATAATCTCATGCAAAAGCATACAGGAAGATGTTTTCTTGGAAACACAGTTTTTGGTATGAATGTACTTTATGAAGCATTCTCCCTTTCTTTCGCTCAAAACATCCTGAGGTAGGGCAGGGCATCCATGTCCTGAAATGCTAAGTCAAACACGGATCTGTCAGTGGGGCTGAAAGATGATTCAGCTATTTGGTTGTTACCTCTCTTAGAACTTGACTCACAAACTTTGGTTTTAGTGGGTTTTGGGGTTTTTTGCATTGTGTTTGTCATGTCAGTTGTCGTTTGGCCAAAGAATGAAAGTGCTTTAATATCACAAACTCCATGTTTCTTTTAGACCGCCTTCCTTATCTTGAAGTGCATATACTTTCCTTTATCTACATCCTTGTTTATTAGAGCAGGTAAAAGTTACGAGACTATTTTGAGTACTTACTTACTCATCAGACTCAGTTTAAAAGGTTGGTTTTCTGTTATTCTCACAAAGTCAGATTTTCATTTCAGTAGAGAATAACAAAGCCAACTTGTATTACTAACTCACAGTTTATCACAGACTACATGTTTTTCAGCTGGGTCTCATCTGCCTTTTAGACCACCTAAAGTGCTTCTTTCCTCTTAAAAACCTCTGTAATGTTTAGGTACTCACAGTTTGTGATGAAGTTGCACATTATCCTTAACTTTGATGAAAGGGAATTTTGCTTCTTAAACTTCATTTTATGGAAGTTTAAGGTAGTGCAAGAGATGGCTTTGCAGAGATGCCCAGGATACTCCTTTTCAGTCTTATGAAGTGATTTTCTGTTCTCTTGTATGTTTTTCTTTCCAATGGTACTGTTTCCTGTTTTTCACATGCAAGCTGCCTGGTCAATTTATATGCAGGAGAATGAAGAGAATATTTTCCTATATTATGGAGTGTATGTTGTCATCTATTTATGTATCACCATAGCATGTATGTCTGACAGGCTTGTAAACAAATATTAAGAGTCTTTTTCAGGATTCATATCATGTTCAAAGAAAGGCATGTGTTAGCTTCAGTGTTTAAAAAATAAGTTTCCCTGTAAGTAGGCTTTAGCAAGTCTGACGACACAACTTCTCTAGCATGTTTTTTAGATGGCCAGATTTGTGCTGTAAATAGTTGGTTTTAAGGGAAAAGTTAGCAACAATTAAGCAGTCCTAAAATATTAAATAGAGAATGTATGCCTAGTGAATGCACCCTTCAGATTAAAAGTTCTTTTGGGTCTATTATTAGTTAACAACTGGTAACCTGTGCAATATGAAGCACAGCTCTTATGTTCCCCCTTAAGATTAATTAGCTTTGTAGCATATTAATCAAACAGGTTGGGGAGCGAAATCAGCATGCATATTCTGTGTGGTTCTCAGACTTCTTATTTGTTTAACTGAGCCATTTGGATGATTAAGATCAGTACAGGTAATATAGCCAGAGTGAAAACTCCAGGAAAGACAATCTAGCAGTTTACTTAAGTTTATCTCAGATTCTTCTCCCTTTACTTCCTCCCTAATTATATATACACATAGCTTAGTAGTTTACAAACCTTCTGTATTATCCTTTTGTATTGGTAAAACTATGATGGATTGTTTACGTTCAAGAAAGCTACCTCAAAGCAAGTATTTAGGAGATCCTGTTCAATGTCCCTGAAAAACTTCCTTGTTTGACTTCCCTTGATCCAGAAACCAGAATTCCTGTCAGTGGTGGACTGTCCTTAGGTGAGATCCTATCCTCCATTACACTTTGTTTTTTTATAGCATAACAGAGCTTTCAGACCAACAAGTGACTATGCTGCTGCTGTGTTTAGCAAATATGGATGAAAGTAGTGTGAATGGGCTGTCCGGGGCAGCATCCAGATGGCAGTTCAGGTACCCAGCTGGAATATGACAGGTAGTGCAACTCTTTACACATGGCTTAGCTCTGATGGGCTCCAGAACAATTGTTCTTTGACTTATTAAGCCTATATATATATGTGCATTTCTGTTGGGTGAATTTTAATTGCATGCTACCTTAAATATCCAACACAAACAGTTGGTCTGGCGTTTGCAGATTTTCCCTGTAATCAGTATAGATGAATCAGCTCTTTTTGGGTGGTAGTTCAAATGTAGAGCCTCATTTGGTGATCTGCAGTGCTCTTCAAGAAAGGATTTTTTTTCTACCTAGAGGGCATATGCGCTAGTCTACATTACTGTTTAAATGTTATGGTCCAGGGTGTGATGATCTCCCCTTGGATCCTTTGCATCCATTCCAAAGGAGAAGCCATTTACGCTGAGACTGTACCCAGAGATTTCAGCAGCAGCAGTCATGGGCTAAATACATTTGATTTGCAAGAGATTCCCTGCAGCAAGCTGTCCTCTTCTGGAGGTAAAGTCAGAAAGGAGAAGAGGTGTGCCTTTCTGCAGTAAGAAATAGAGAAGTCAAAAATGCCATGGCTGTGAAATTACTTTTGTTACTTTTGGACATGTAGTCTTGTGAAATTTGGTATTGCAACCAGAAGACAGTCTGACTCGTATTAGTAGCTTTGAAAACCACGTGCAAACGTTTTATGTGAATTGGACATGAAGCTTTAAGTTAACTTGAAATGCCTGATTTGACTAGTTGAGAAATGCATCAGTAGTGTAATAATTAATAAATTTTGGTTGTTTGTGCTAAGCATCTTTGACTGTTAAATGAGATGATTGAAAAAGCCCCTGCTTTCTGAAATACAGTACATTAATATATTAGAGCAAAGATAAAAAAGCACTGCAGTTCATAAGACACTGTTCAGGCACACTCCTGTATTACCTTACTAGCTTAATCTTTCCAGATCAGCAAACCCGCCTTGCAAGGTATGAACTTGAGGTAGTATGTGCCAGTCTGTTAGCCCAGTGCAATACTTCAGCACCTGCTCAAGCTAATGGATCCATAAATGCTATTAGCTTGAGGCTTAATGTTTCATTTCTGGCTATTTGAATATTTATAATGGTCTGTTATTAAATATATTGTACACAGCTGTTTGTTGCCTTTCCAAGGTGTGGAAGCTGTTTACTCTATTGCAAAGAAGAAAGCTGCTCACACAGAACTTGCAGGCAAATAGTCTTGTTTTGTTTGAAGCTAATATTCCTAGATACTGAGCCTGTTAAATATCTGTTTGTGTAATCTTTACCCCAATACTCCTCAATAATTTAGTGACTTAGTGCTTCTACTGATAGCAATGCATCTACTCTGGGTAGATTTCTGTGGGGCTCCCAGTCATGGTTGTCAGTACTTACACATGCAGCAATAAGTACTGGCAAGATTAGCTCTTTATATTTTCAGCTTCATCCGACTCAGATGGGATATTGGGCAACTCTTAGTGTTTTCAGAGTGGCATTCATTTGATGGCTCTCAGAGAGGAGAGCTCAGTTGCCTAGAGCTCATGTATCAAGCACTGCAAGCATGAGGCAATAACAGAAAATCCATCTAGTGGCTAGGGATGTACATTTTGGGCTGTTAAATAGAACAAAAAGATCACACTTGGTGCTGGGGCTGTATGTTTGGGCTACAAAGCATTAGTCAGTGTAGAAGTAATAAAGATATAACTGGCAGCAGTTCTCTATCTCTCCATACGTGCATATATACTTAAGTCTGGAGAATGACACAAGTGGGTTGTTACTACAGCTGTGACATTCATGGTGCTATAGTAAAAATGTCTTACACTTAAAGCCACTATATTCACAAGGTTTTAAGTCAGCAAGATAAAATAGCTAGGAGCCTTGGAGTAATTTTTTTCTCCTCTTTAATAAAACTCAACCAAGCTTTTACATGAGAGGCATAATTCACTTCCCTCATCCCCAGTTATGTTGTCCTTCAGTGTATGTTGATGTGGATGATTTGATGTTCACAAAATTCAAGGTTTAAATCGTTTGATTTGGGTATCTTATGCTTTCAGGGTCTCTCACGGGTATTCTTTAAGCAAAAGTAAAAATGGAAATTTGAAAAACTAATAGTACTTTAGAGGTCAAGATAGAGTTTCACTTTATCCATCAAAAAATGTAATATCCAACACTGGAGCTACTTGTGGAGATATTTAATGGAGTTGTATGCTCTTTAATAATCTCTCGCATACATAGCCTTGCAGTGATGCTGCATCATCCGTGATTTAAGCATAACTTGAACTGCAGTGTGTTTTCAGATGTTAACTAGTGTGACTGAAGTTTGGTTCTTTATCTTTTTTCTCTTCATCATATGATACATCTTTGATTTTTGCTTTAGTGCTTTGATCTCTGGGGCATTACTTGGGGTTTAACAGGAAATTGTCTTGACTTCTTGTTTCCACTTGTGTAGTTTTGATCAGAAAAAACTGGAATTGTAGAACGTGTAAGCAATGTCTGTAAGGTAAGCAGCCAAAAGGTCGGAGGGTTGTGGGAAAGCCCACGTTAGGTAATTAATGAAACAATTGGGAAATTAAGAATAAGTATCAGGTTGATTTGTGCCAGTATAAATTGGTTCTGAAATACAAATTAGTTACACTGGTTATGCCCAACAGTGTTCTGGATATATCCACGTCTCTTCCCAGCTGGAACCAGTCACTAATCAAGTGTGCCATAGAAACGAATGAAGAAACTGGCAGCATAATCTTTGGCGGGTTGTCTCTGCTTTGAAGCCTGCTTGATAATTCCTATTTTTGTTCTATTGTTGGGGCACATTGTTCACATGTAAGGAGTATGTTTTTTTCTACTGCTCCAGTACAGAAGGCACTTATGCTCGGAACTAACTCTTGTGAGCTTGGGAAAGGGATTGTAGTGGTATAGTGGATAGATCGTAGCTTAATGCTCAAAAGCTAAAATGCAACTGTTGCTGGAAAAGAGTTCTGGAAAAGCATGTGCGGGGGGCATTCGTTGTCTCACACAGATGTAGTTGGGCTAATCTGTGATTCTGTGTGATGTACGGACAAGAGTGGCAGGGCTGCCAAGATGTGTTAAATGAATTCCACACGGGTAGCGGTTAAGGAAACTAGGGAGTATTTTTTGACCTGGAAAAGAGGCAGAGGTGCATGCAGCTATGATGGAAGCATATCAAATTATAAGCACCAAAAACTGGAGTAAGAAATAAATATTTGCTCTGTCTCATAGTCCCGGTAGCGGCATGCCATGAATCAGTCATCAAAAAGGCTCAAAGCACTCAGTGTGTGATTCTGCAACAGAAGCTATTTGTCCGGGAATGTGGAAGTCCAAACTGTACACAGGTTCAAATGATAAGACACCTTCACAGAAGAGAAAGGGAGTTATGAGGGCAGTTTAACTCAGCTTTACCTGTATAGACGTTAGGAATTTCTGAGGCTGAGAAGGAGAGGACAAGGATCATCAGTCTTCTCCCCCTGTGCTATTCCTAAGGCATCTGCATCCCCCTCTTTTTCTGAGTGGTTGGTGGCTGTAAAGCATGCTCTTAAATGGAGTCCCTGTGAGGACTGGTGCTGCTTAGCTGGCTGTTTGGCTTAAGGGAAGCATGGATTTGAACGACATCCCCAGGGAGAATGTTTTCAGTGTGCTTCAGTAGAAGTAGTGACGCTTGCTTTTGGAAGGTCATCTTTGTAATGCAGGTTAGTTGGCTGTTGCCCCTGTACATTGCTACTTGGGGTGTAAGTTATGACTCAAATATTCACTTGGGCAAAAATTAACCAGCACATAAATCTGGCTGTTAATTACATGCGCTCACTATTTCTCAGATGTTTACCTCTTCTCATCTACTTTTTCATGCAAGTGAGGACTGTGGACGCAGAGAGCCACCCGTTTGTGACAGTGCAAAGCTTTGCTGATGGTATGACCCATAAAAGCATTTATCTTTCAATCAGTGATGGAAACTCTTTGTCTCTTTCATACTTTATGCAGAAAATCTCACCATTTTGCAGAGCAAGGGAGGTCTAGAGATGACAGCAGTTACTTGGCTTGCAGATGTGTCAGTTGCTGTGATAACTAGACCTTTCTTATTTCATATGTATTAATGCAGCAATAAGAAGTTTAAAATACACTTTCTTTTTATTTTCCCCCTCTCAGAGGAGGTTTAAATTTGATCAATTTAGAAGCTCAGTGTGTGATGGGAATATATGTCAAAAAGGAAAAAACATATAATAAGCCGAGGGTTTAGGCTATAAAGTGCTACAGGCGCATGAGTTACAGTGCAGGGGAAACCAGAAGGCTGAGCCAGGAAGAATTCCTAGTGAAGAAGGTGCTGGGTAGTAAGACAAGTCAGATTTATGCCACAGGAAGCCGTGGACTCCACGTTGGCTTTGAAAATCATTTTCTCACTTTCATGGAGCCCAACAGAGCTCTCCAAAGGGAGTGGAGATCAGAGGAGCAGCTCTGCTCCCAGTCACCTGGCTGCTGAGTTGCAAATTGCAGATGGGCAAATAGTAGCTGCAGATCAGATAATAGAGAAAGAGAAGAGAAGAGAGAGCAGGAGCAGGGAAAGAAGGGTTAGATTTATGCCCTTTTAGGCTTTCTCAGGAAAAACAGTAGATGCTGGAGGAAGGAACAGCAATTTATCCCACCACAGAAGAAAATGGTGTTCCTTAAGGCAGCAAAGATCTCAGCTGGGGTGGCTACGTGGCATCAAGTAAAGCCACATTTTGCAATGCAAGCGATAAAAGTTTGAAGCTCATGACTCTAAGTTTCCATTTGAAGAACAGCCTGGATTATCATATCGCTGTTTCTACTCTGGCTCACAGTTCAGTTTAAATTGAATGACCAGAAATGTATTGATGCAGTCCCTGTTTAGATTAACTGGAGGTGAGAAGCAAGTATAATTCAAGAACGTTATACTGAGTGTAGGTGTAATTATTCGCATCCCTCTCTTTGATGCTCTTTTTTCATTTAAGAGACAATACTGAATTGCACATGCAGGATTTCCCCAGCCGTCCACAGTAAGTAAGTAGTATGCCAGGAAAACTTAATTCTAGGCCAGTTTTCTTAAGAAGTAATTCAACTTACTGGTTCTTACGCAGTATTAAGTTTAGTGGAAATGGAATGTTAGTCATCTTGCCCTACAAGAATCCAGCTAGTGATTCTTGGCTGGAAAAGATAGGCTATCAGTTGAATTAATTGAAATAATGAGCAAGTGAATTAGTTAAGTTTTAATAATAAACATGTTCAGTAACTAAGTGAGGGCAGTGATTTTCCTGGAGAGGAGAGAGCTGAGGAGCAAGCATTCTCAGAGTGATAGGTCAGATTTTTATAAATGCCTTCTTTGACTATCTCTGTAATTTATATGTCTGAATTATGTTGCTCTGTATCATTTTGTTGCCCTGTAGCTACTACCCTCAAATCATGTTAGCTTTATTATCTATCACCTATCATGATAATTTCAGTACCTGAGTTCCATGTAAGAATAAGCCATTTTATGTTTAGCTGTTGCTGATTTACTTCAGACCACTACTCTTTCAGATTCACCCTGAGAGCATTTCAAGCTGAGTGGGTTACATCTCGATTTCTCTCTCCTGCCTGTACTTGTGTGTTTGATCTGTCACAGAGCTCAGATGACACTGAGGTGCAACCAAGCAGGATGTTTTATTACGAATAAAAACTGAAGTAAGAGCACTCTTCTCTATGTAAAAACATAGTCTGGGATTTCTTCAAGAGCAGCTCTTGGTCTCAGATTACTCTTGCGTCTCAAATTATCAAATTAAGCCGAAGCACGAGTGAATTTAATACCAAGGAGACTTTCAAGGCTGAGGGGAATAATTAGAAAGGATGGACTTTGGTAAGTGAGGTAGCTGTCCCTAGGCTTTGTATTTGAACTGTGTAGGGAGCCTTTACTCTCCTAAGAGAAGATTCAGAGTGTAAGTTGATATATCAGGGTACTGAATTGTCTGAGGGGAGGAGGAAGGATGGGGGATGGAGGGGTGTCTCTTTTGACTGCACAAGAAAAAGAGCCTATAAACTTCTTACTACTCATAAGCATCCTGCAGTCTTTCAGTGGCCCTCGCTGCTGTTATACCTGAATGTCTCTGAGAATGATTGAACTTTGGGGACCGTCCTCAGAGAAATTGCAAGTACAGCAGTCCTGCTTTTCCACAGAGTGGAAAGCCTGGTTCATTTGTTAACCAAAACAAGGTTTCTTTTCAGAGTTCATAAGAATGTAAGTCAATGTCGTTCCCTATGCTTACTCCATTTCGTTTTGGAAGCATTATACTAGGTTAGTTTTGCACAAATCACACTGTGATTTTGGTGGAGAAGAATTCATATGGTTACTGTGAGAAAAAAAAAATGCAAATAAGAGTCTGTTTTGCTGATGGTTATGAATTTCTCAGCCTTTTATTGGCATAGCTGGAGGACGGGGTTAAGCTTCTGGGCATGAGCACAGTGGGTTTCTGTATTTTTTCTGTCTAATCTATTTTTTTCCTCTCTTTTTAATCTCTGTTTACTTGCTAGGCTTTCCTTTGTGGCCTCCTTCCAGCTGCTGCATGCTGAGTTCTGCTTTCTCATGTTGTTTACTGAAGCTTAGATATGAAAGAACAATGAAATGGACGTTTTAATCAATTAACTGTAGCCTGATCAAAGTTTCCTTCTTCCTTATTGTTGTTGTTGTTTAAAGTGGTTTTATTTACAACAGCATCCTGTTGGGCTTTTGATTCATGTGGTGTCACAAAGTCACTATCTTGCATAGAATAGCAAGCTGAGAGTTTAAAAACTGCTTTTGATCAAGGCTTTGCTTTAATCACGGATCATGTCAGAGCTCTGAGCAACAGCTCAGCTTTCCTTGCGGACTAATGCTGAAGGCAGAAGGGGAGTGTGCAAGCATATCAAAACACACATTAAGCAGAGAACACAAAGAAAGAGGTTAAATGTCTGCATACGGGTCCTTTATTCAATTCCTTTTTCCTTTAGAGGCAACCTGCTCCCTTTTTTTCCTCTTGAAAGAGAAGAGCAAACTCCATCATTCTCTGCTCTTGGGAAGGGTTTATCGTCTCTGATTCATGGGAGGTGACTAACTGTTAGATACATACAAAACAGGGTGTAGTCCACATGAGGTCTTTATGACCTGACAGTGGTTGCTTAGGACTTTCGGTCGTTTTAAGTGCTGGGATAAGTGGGGTTTTTGTTTTTTCTCCTCCCCCTCCCCCTTTCAAGGGTGATATTTGCCTTAGGTACCTTCTTTACCACTATTACAAGAAAGTGAAGAAGGAAGTGCATCCTGTAGCCCATCCGAACAATTCTGTTGGCAGATTTTGCTGGCTTTTGAAAATTTCTGTGTATCTGTGACTTGGAGAAGGGGTATGAGATCTTGGAATAAGCGTCTTTGGATCGGGTAGATCCTTGTAAAAGTTTGTCTAACTACGGAGAAGTTGCGTAAGTTTTGGGAAAACTACTGCTTGCATGTAACTAGGAGAGCCTTTGATACGTGATGGCTGATTCTTACTTAGTTCTGTCTTCACTGAACATGGTCTGTCCATGTTTGAGATCAAACTACTGGGAAAACACAGGATTTTAACTGCTGGAGGAGGCTGCTGCTTGTCACGTCAGGTCTAGCTACTGGTGCCTGATTGAAGATCAACAGTATTTTCCTATTGCTACCTTGGTTCCTCCTTCCCATGCTTTGACATAGTCAATGGAGGGAGGGTAGGCTGTTTGGTCAAGATTTTACTACAGGAGTTGGATATCTGTTAAGTCATTTTGAGCAGTTAAAAGGGCAGGGGAAGATACAGTGCCTTTTGTCACAGTGAGCTGGCAATTCTGAGGAGAGGAAAACAATTGGTATCATCCCGGCTGATCAGTACATCTTACAGACTTTGCTCAGCAGGCAGTTAGTGCATATGGCTTGTTTAACTGTGATGTCCTATGGGTCAGATTTAAAACTTGAGCTGAAGAACTCTCGTCTTTTGAAAGCAGCTCTAAAATGGCTGAAGGCCGTGCTCTGCAATGGGGAACAAGTAGCATTCAGCAGTGACTTTGCAGTTAAAATAGTGAAATCAAAGCTCCTGGCTGCCCTTATGAAGTGTGCTCTCTAAGTTCAAGCAGAGGGTCAATCAGGCAACCTACTGGCCTGTCTCAGGAGGTCCCTCTACTCCCATATTCTGGTATTATTTAGGATACTTGAGCTGCACGTGCAGCAGTAGTAACAAGCACATATTCATTCGATCCTTTAATATTGGAGATAAACACTTAGTTTTGCTTTTCAGATTTGTACTTTTATGTAAATACAAGCAAGCAAGTTAAGTGTCTGTTTTGTTTTTGGCATGTTTTTTTCCAATCCATCTTCCCCAGTGGCAGCGGTTAATGAAAAAGATTATTTTATTAATTAAACATTCAAAACAATGCAGTTTATTGCTGGCAGCCACTTGTTTGGAATAATCTTTTATGCATCATAACCTTCTATCTTTCTGTTTAATTGGAGTTGTTTTCTCCCCCTTCCCTTCCTCTGGAGCACTCTATCAAAAATCTCTCCTGACCTTTCACGCTGCTTTGCATTTCATGTAATTTCAGTTAAGAAATGTTTAATTACTAAAATAATCACTTCTGCTTTTAATCTGTTTATGTTTTTCTGCCTAGCTCTGTTCCTCCACTGTAATTCCTGCTGATTATAACGATGCTTGTATTAAGGGAAGAATTGATCTCTCCCATTTTTTAGTAGGACTCCTTCATAATTATAGGTCATCCTTTAGTCCAACAGGAGTTTCAGTCAAACACCTACCAATGCAAGTTCAGAGATACATCAGATTTAGGGTCATAAATGCTTTCATACAGTCAGATACAAGAGAATTTTCCTAGCTTCAAGTGAATGACCCCTCTTAAAATACCAGTGAAGAATATACTGTGCTATGAAGAGGTGTATTGCATATGGAGGTAATTAATCTGTGGAGATAAGTGGTGTTGTGGTTTAACCCCAGCCAGAAACTTAAGTATCACACAGCTGCTCGCTCACACAACTGCTTCCCTGCTCCCCTGTGGGATGGGGATGAGAACTGGAAAACAAGATAAACCTCATGGGTTGAGATAAAAAATGTTTAATAATTGAACTGAAGTACTAATAAACTCCAGTAAACCAAGTGATGCGCAATACAATTGCTCACCACCTGCTGATGGATGCCCATCCCATCCTTGAGCAGCCATTGCAACTTCCTGCCTAGCTTGCCCCAGTTTACATATTGAGCATGATGTTCTGTAGTGTGGAATACCCGTTTGGCTAGTTTGGGTCAGCTGTTCTGTCTCTTCTTCCTAGCAGCACCCATACAGGTTGAAAGACCTAAATAAACAGGCTAGTTTAACACATCTCCCTAAGTTTTGTGTTTCACAGATGGAAAAAGAGACTGCTGGAGAGTGACTGAGACCACCTAAGTTAGGCACTCGGCTCATGAAGCAAGTGTAGGGAAAGCAGCTACAGGTGCACTAGTATAACTTTGTATGAACGATGGAAATACTAATACAGATGTGGTTTTGGGGCATTGCATAGCTGCTTCTGAGAGCTTTCACTCGTGGAGCCTGATCCAAACCCTCTGCAGAAAATCTTTCTACAGCCTCCCATATGCGTGGGGCTTGAAGCAGATTGATTAGGACAAATCCTACATGCCTTTGAGCTCATCTCTGATAAACAGAGTTACGTCAGATTTACTACTTTGTCACTTCCAGCAGAAAGTGTCTGCCTGACATTCATGTACTGGTGACAAAAGAGCTCAGAGGCTCAAGTCCTTCAGAGCAGACGGATGTGAAGGAGATTAACAGTGTATGACAGAGTTGCTATATCTGGAGAAGAACAGAAGTAAACTGTGCTCCCCTGAGTTTGCTGTGCAAACACATTTGAGTAAGTGTTACTTAACAGTCAAAGTTAAATCAAGTCAGGTTTTCAATTATGACGTTTTTCTTTTCATCTACATGAATGCTCCCATATTCACGTTGGCTTGCAAAAGTAGTTACAAGCGGCTGAAGGTATCTAATCTGGGTATAAATAAAAATCAGTGGCAAAAAAGTCCTCCTGTAGACAATGAAAAATAGTGAGTATAACAGATTACTTCCTCTTTATCTGCTTCTCTGCTCAAGAGCTCTGCTGATCCCACCAACATCACATAGTAACCTATCTTTAGGCACCACTGGCACAGAGGTTTCAGTGTAATGTATGGTCTGTGCGCTTGTTTGAAGCATGGACTTACCAGTCATTTTAGTTTGGTCTCTTTCCCTCACACCCTTGCTGCTGAGGCAGCCTTTGCACAGTCCACCCCTCCAGTTCTTGCTCCATGTTTCCTTCACCAAGTGGAGGAGGTGGCCACTGCTGTTCCCAACCTTGAACAGCAAAGACCCTGGTATGCTGCTACAAAGCTCATGCCAGAGATGCCAGGGTTTAAGATAAATGTGATTCACGGGCAGTTTTTTTCCATCTATACGTTCTTCATTTACGTGTCTGATATCTGCTGGTTCTTCCTTTCTTTTGTTTAAAGCCAATTTGGCATTTTCACGGTGATTTACTGAGAGTTTAATATGTTATATTCAGCCAAGCACAGTTTTTTAGCTCGGAGTTCTCTGCATTAGAAAAAAGTTAAAAAGAATCATGTTTAGAGATGCAGCCCTGCCTAATCAGCAAAACCTTCCAATTTCCAAAGAGCCAATAACTTCTGACTCAGTGGATTTGCTGCAGATGTATGTATCTCATCTTCTTTTTGCTTACTGTTAACTGAGGAATCCAGGGGGATTGTGTGAGTGCCGTTCTGAGAGAGGACCCATCCTGAATAAGCACAGAAAGAAATGGGGAGGTTTGTTGCCACTTGCTGGTTTTTTCGTCTTCTTCCTTCTGAGCTGCCTTTATTTTTGAGAAGTTGGACTTCACCCATATTTTTAAACAGGTTGGCTTAACATCTTGTAACATCAGTCATTGGAGAGAGGGAATATGGAAGAGCACTACTGGAAGTGGTGCGCATCCCCTCTGTATTGCAGTAACTGGTCTGACCCTGGCATAGAAAGAGTATGATGAATCTTTTAATGAGTTTTAGGTAATTG
>JANRGW010032736.1:0-66320 GCA_024733675.1 Psilopsiagon aymara | reverse complement strand
GGAAGGGACCTTAAAGCTCCTCCAGTTCCAACCCCTGCCATGGGCAGGGACCCCTTCCACTGGAGCAGGGTGCTCCATCCCCTGTGTCCACCCTGGGCTTGAGCACTGCCAGGGATGGGGCAGCCACAGCTTCTCCGGGCATCTGTGCCAGCGCCTCAGCACCCTCACAGGGAAGAGCTTCTTCCTGTCTAACCCCAGTTTCCCCTCTGGCAGGTTAAAGCCGTCCCCCCTTGTCCTGTCACTACCTGTCCTTGTAAAAAGTCTCTCTGCCCATGCTCCTATTGATGCAGCCCAGGATGCAGATGGTTTCCGGGCTGCAAGCGCACACTGCCTGCTCAAGCTGAGCTTTGTTACCAAACACCCCCAAGTCCTCCTCAGGGCTGCTCCAGCCCTATCCCATCTTCCCTGCAGCACCCCAGCCCAACCATCCTCTGCTGCTGCAGGGCTGGGAGGAAGGCTCAGACCCTCCTGCACCAGCCCTGTATTATCTCCTTCACCTGTGTCCCAGTGCTCCCAGGCGCCCATCACTGGTTGTGCTGGGTTCAAACCCCTGGATCTGAGCCCCAGCGAGCCTCTGTTCTGTTTTGCTCCTCCTTGTTGCACTCAGGTTTGCTCCTGAGCACGCAGAAGCTGTGACTCTGGTCCCTCGTGCACAGGACTCCTACAGCCGTGACAGAATCCTCCAGGGATGAAGGCTGGTGAGTGCTGTTGTGGAGGCTGTGGGCAGGCGCATCTCCTGGGGCAGAGCTTAAAAACACCCAAAACACAAAAACCAAGCAAGCAACTAAAGCAACGTGTGGTGGATGCTGTTGCGGTTATAGGGGTGGCATCATGATGCAGAGCCCAAAGTCCAGGCAAGAGGGGTGGGGAGGAGATTCAGTGAATTGTGGCACTTGGTTTCTCTTGTGTTTGGCCACAAAAGAGGAAAGAGATGGCGGGGGGGGGGGGGGACGACACAACGAGCTCATTCGAGTTTTGGAGGCGAGTCTGCATGGCTTGCACATCCCTGGGTACTGCAGGGTTTGCCTGCGCTGGTTGGGTTTAATCCTATTTTGGGCATGGATCTCTGCTGTGGCGCATTGTGGCGCAGGACTTGGGTGCGTGATGGGTGCCTACAACTCCAGCCAGCATCCATCCTGTGTGTGAGCTGGGGGTCAGCCTGAACCCCCGCTACAGCGTGTGCATGGGGTCTGCCCTGGTTTAAGCCCTTCCCCATCCTGACACTGAGCAGAAGGTGATGCCCGCTCCGCAGCCCCGGCCCTCAGCTGCCCTCTGTGCTTGGCCAGCACAGCTCTGCGCAGCCATCTGCTGCCTTGGCTGCCGAGCAGCCTGCCCGAGAGCTGCCCCGCGCTGCAGAGCCTCTGCCTGCGGCCCTTCCCTTGCGGCGTGCAGAGGGACGGTGTGGGGAGGCCCCGGCATCGCCCCACTGTGAGCTATGCCATGGGTACACCCTCCGCGCGTCCCAATGTGTTGAGACCTGCGTCAAATGTGTTATCGTTGCAGGGAGCAAATAAGGGCTGCTGGGCTTTGGCAGTGAAGTCTGTTCCCAAGTGTGTGTTGGATGTTGGCATTAAACTTTATAGTGTTCAGTGCCTCATTTAAGGAGTGTGATTAAATGTCCTTCTACCTCCTGCTCTTGAGGACATAGGAGCTTAATTTTATCGCCTTGCTAGTCACCAGAGTCAGGGCTGGACCATTTCTGGATAAGAGCCTGTGTGTGCGCAAGCTCCTCCACCCAGTGCTGTCAGAAACTCTCCTGCCCTTCAAAAAGGGAAGGAAAAACCATATTGTACTCCTTGTTTTGAGCAGTTCCTTTTACTGAGGTGCCGCTGTGTCCTGGCAGTGACAGCCACAGCCTTAGTCCATCGCACAGAGCTCTCTTTCGGATGCTCCATCCTCACTGCTGTGGGCTCAAGGCTCCCCATGTCACCCTGCCATCACCTTCCCATGGCAGTTCACGTGTTGAGCCTTAGCTCTGTTGGGGCAAACCGGACCATGGCTCCACACCGAGTCCCTGTTTCCCTTGTGCATCCATGCGGGATGAGGCTGCAGGGCTCGGAGCGGTGACGTGCAGCCGGCATGGAGCCAGGGCTCCTCATGCTCAGTGGCTCCCTGGGAGCATTCGTTTTCTGGAGCAAAAGAAACAATTCCTAAAAAGGAGCAGTCAGATGGAAAATTGATACCAAATGGCGCTATCAGCCCCTGGAGGAGGAAGGTTTGATCCCTCCGCCCGTGGTTCCTGGGGGTCAGGACGCAGGCACACAATGCTATTCTAGAGGGATTCTGTAATCATTTCTTTTAAAGTTTATCATTTTCCCCGTTTGGAAGTTCATGAGTTTCCCAGACACGAGCTGGCTTCAGGTTTGATGCTGATGGCAGAGGATGATGCTTTGGATGCATGCGAAGTCTGCAGGATGAAGAGGGTGCGGGAGCTGTGCCTGGCCCTGCTCCAGCTCTGAGGCCAGGGACCGTTCCCAGCACCTGATACTGGGTCAGGGGCTTTGCCAGCCCCGCATGGTCGTTGTCCTCAGGCAGAGGCACTCCTCAGCAGGCCATAGCCACCCTGGGGCTGTCCGCCTGGTTCCTTTCTGCCTTCCCTGCTCACCCCTGTGACTGCAGATGTTGTTGTTGAGCACCATTTCTTGGGGTATCCAGATGGTTCTCTGGGGTTAAGAACCTTGCTTGTGGCTGCACTGCTCTGTTAAAACCCCACCTCCATCCACAGAATCATATATGGCCCAGCTCCTTTCTGCCTTTTCCATCCAAACCAGTTTCTGGCCTGGTTCCTGTAGGAAATTGCCCGCTGAGCTGCCGGTGCCATGGACAGGAGGTGCAAACCGTGGGGCTGAGATGTCCTGCTGCGTGTAGTGCTGAGCACGAGGCACTGCACGGGGCTGGCAGCCGCTGTGGGGAGGGAGCTGAGCTCCCAGGGAAGGAATTTCCAGCAACTGCAGATCCCATCCCCAAAGACAGCGCTTCGAGGAATTACCCTCTCCCCCCTCCCCACTGCAGACTTCCTCTGCTTTTCCAAGTAAGTCTCTGGCTTGGTGCCATGTGTAGTAACTGGAGCAGAGCAGATCCATGGGAACATTGGGGGCTGGAGGCCAGTGCTGGCCATGTTCACAGTGCACAGTGCCCCCAGTTAAGATGCTGAGCCCCTGCCTCTTCCTGTCTCCCTTGTGAGCACCATGTTTCCCGTGCTCTGAATGCCGTGAGGGGCAGTTGAAACCACCTCGAGTGGCAACACAAATAAATGGCAATTAGGAATAGCTCTGTTTTGAGCACTATTTTAGCAAACAGCAGTTCCTGGTGTTGGTAACGCAGTCCCTCACTGGCAGGGCTGCTCCATGTGCAGATGTGCATAGGGGAGATGCCCTATTGGATCTGTCTCACCTGCATCCCTGATAACCATTTAGCTTGGGTGACCCCATGGGAAGGCAGGCACTGAGGTCCAGCCCCTGCCTGTTGGCAGAAAGCTGCCATACAGCCCCATGTTTACTCTTCCCCCTTCTCTAGAAGATGCTAGGTGCACAGCATTGTCCTCCATGCTCTGGTGGGGACAGATGTGGGGCTCTGGATGAGCTCCTGAGGAGGTGGTTCCCTCTCCCAGCAGCCAGGGCTGAAGGCAGGGATTGCATTCCCTCTTCCTGTTGAAGCAGTGCCCTGTGGGTGCATCCCCAGAGACATACCTGCGGATTATCTTTAGCTCATAAGTACTCCATTGCCCCCCCCAGTGCCCTTAGCAAGTAAATTATCTGAAGCCACATTTCCCCGTTTCAAAGCCTTGTGAAAGAAACCAGAGGGTTTATCAGCCCTGCCTGGCTGGAGCAGCTCACATACCATCCACCCATTTGCATCTGATCTACTTCATCCTGTGTTAAGTAATCCTTGAAAGCCGCAGTGGGTTGCAGGTCCTCTGCATGCCTGTAAATCACTGGGGCATGTCACCCGCTGTAAATGAGCGGGTACATGAGTGTGTCCCGCCCCTTAATTTGAACTGAAACATCCCCCTTCCCCACAGAGAAACCATCCTTGTGAAATCAGCAGTGCAGCTTGCAGGGCTGGGATTGTCCCAGGCAATGGGATGGGAGCACGCCTGCGAGGTGCATATCCACGCAGGACCCAAGCAGAGGGCTCTCCTTGAGGGCAGCTCCCTAGGGATGCAGTTTGGGGGTGGTTTTGCTGTCCTCCAGCTGCCTGCATGTGCCTTGGTCTGGATGCTCTTGGCTCACCTCTGCTTGCATCCCTCAGGGCCTCCCTCGGTCCTCCAGTCACCAGGAGCTAAACGCAGTCATGGCCACATGCATCTTCCACACCTCTCACACTATTCTATTTACTTTCCATCACTGGAAGCCTCCTGAGGCAGAGCAGGAGCCCTGCCCCATGCAGCATCCCTGCATCACCACCTCGGCCCTGGCTGTGCAGTAGGGTTTTAAGCCAATGAGCCATGTGCAGCAAGGCTGCAGGCTCTCCCCCTTGTAGTAAATCAAAGATCATTCCCCTCTTCCCCATTGCCTCCCCCCCCCCGAAGGTCGCTATTGCTTTGCTGTGGCCTGGCTTTAATGACAAAACAAGAGCAGCTGGAGCAGACTCTAGGTGCTGTTAATTGTCTTTCCAGGAAAGGTTTCAGCACAGAAAGTGGAACGCAGCAGTGATTGATTCATTTGGTGCCTCCCGCATTAGCTCAGCCTGACGCCAGCCCGATGCCAGGGGCTACATTCAGCTCACCGGGTGGCATCCCCCCAAAAGCTGCAGCCAGCCCCAGGGTACTTGTCCCTGGCTAACTGAAGCCTCAAGGGCTCGGAGCTCCCCTGCCCGCGCCACGGGCGGGTTTAGCTGCAGAGGATGCTGAAATAAAGCAGACGGGATGATTCTGGAGGTCAGAGAGAGGGAGACGATGCCCTGCCAGGCACCACGTGATGAAAACATACTTGCTGCTCCAGCAGCTGTCAAAGCCCAAACAGATGAGGCGAGGTGCCCAATGAGTGTGCAGGGATCTCATTTACCTGGTAATTAATGGAAATCGTGAAACAAATCAACACACGCTCCCTGTGGAGAGCTTCATGCTCTGGTTTCAAAGCACTGATGGAGAACGGGGTATGGCCTGAGAATGAGAGCAGGAAGTGCTGCGGTGAAGCTGAGGCAGGACTTGGTCCCCACCGCCCCATCGCTGATGGAGCTCCTAGTTATTTGAGGGATGTCCTTACCTACCAGCATGCTCTCCCTTAATGTACGGCTGTGGGATGCCCGACCCTGCCTGTGCTGTTAGGGCACTGTTAATTGCTCTGCTCCATAGCACACAGGGGACTTGCGGCGCTGTCTGTAGCCAGCAAAGATGCCTTGGCTTAAGGCTGCGGAGTAGGAATGAAGATGTTATGATGAGCCCCATCATCTCCCTCTGACCCCGCTCGGCTGAACATGTCACAGCTGATTTTCCTGGTCCAGCCCTCCCGCCACGCTGCACAGGCACCTACCGCCCATGCCCCAGCCCTGCTGCTGATGGCAGTGACCAGACCTGCCCTTTTGTCTCCTGCTGTAGAGGAAGCTCACCCCAGTACAAACGCTGTGCCACGTCTCCTTGCAAGTTAATGAAATTAGCTCAGTTTCAATATTAAACCCACTGCTCTCTGGTATTTTCCCCTCTCCAGAGCAGCAATGTGCTGCTCTGCAGTGCTCTTGGGGGGGAGGCAGGCCCGCTTCCTCTGATGCAGAGATTTAAGGATGAGCGAGTGCTTTGGTTCCCCGTCTTGTTTATTCTCTGTGTGCAGAATGGTTTTGCAAAGCAAAATCTTGCAAGCAATTAATGCCAATCAGAGCTGCTGACAGCACAGCCCCGGCTGCTCAGAGCATGAGCTGGGCTCTGCCTGCTCCTGCTGCTTCCAGGGACACAGCTAACCCCAAAATTGCAAGGGTGAGCATGTAACTCACCCCCTCAGTCTCCTGCCTATAGTTCACAACTGACATAGTCCTTGAAGCATGAGGTTTATGATCTCTACCAAAAACTTTACCTGAATGTTAACTATATGCTGAGGTACAGTAAATGCCAAATCCCCTCGGAATCTTGCTGAAAATCTCATTTTTAAACGTGCAAGCAGCCTTCCTGTCTTTCTAAAAAGCTCCCTGCTTCTGGAAGTTAAAATGAAGCCCCCCAAAATGCCACAAACTCCCCCCAAAACCAGCCCACCGAAACCCAAACCACTTGCTGCAATGCAAGTGGGTCAGGTAAGGACCCAGTCCCTCCTCAATATGCCCATTACAGGCTGGACTTGAGCAGATGATTGATCTGCCATAGTAAAAGCTTTCCCAGATACCCTGACAGGAGAAACTGCAGAAACTCTGCCTGAGGAATTGGTGGGCTCTTGCTCTCTTTGATATCACTCACGTTATAATTAAGAGATAATGTCAATAGAATAAAACATCGTCTCAGGATAATGGTCTCCTGCTGCTACAGGAGCGTCAAAGCCAAGTCAAATCGTTTATCAGAAATGAATGTTGAGGCAAGCCTGGGATGTTTGTTTTCCCAGCAGGAGGCATTAATCCTGGGACAACAATACTCCAGCGCTGCTCTTTCTCCTGTGCCCGGTGATTGATGCCAAGGCATCATGGTGCCTGCGTGCCATGAGCTCGGCTGAGCGATGGGCTCTCCTTGCAGCATCATTGACCAGGAGAATTTTGACTTGTTGAATTACAAACCACTACATGGAGGAGTGCTGGGCTGTGTATGTGTGTGTCAGCAAGTGTGACTGCAGTTCGAAAGGCGGCTAGTGCTGTGTGTGAGCAGGCTTGGGCTGGCCAGGGTGTATTCTGGGCTGTGTCTGCCTTGCTGCTGCAGGGCTGCTTGTTCATTGACCATCGAGGGTTAATCCTGGAGCCTCCCTCCATCCCCAGGCTGGTTTCGTGCTGCTTTGGAGGGGTTTCAGGGCACTCCTCTGGCTCGGTTTGTGCAGGGTCTTGGTGCAGTGCTGAGCAGCTTGCTGGCCTTATGCGTGAGGATAAATGCCCACAGCCCAGCCCAAGTGAGCATGTGTGTCCAGGTCCCTGGGAAGAGGTCGGGGCAGCCTCAGCCGCATCCCTGGCAGTGGGAAGGGCCAGGGAGCTGGGAAAACCACTGCAATCACTGCAGCCTCCAGGGCTGGGGAGAGGAGCAGTCTCTGCATTCCACCCTTGGTTTGCCTTAGAAGTTGCAAGGTCAACACCTGAAATTAAAGGCGTGTAAGTGGCAATTAGGCTTGAAACCAAGTCCCAGGAGGCTGTACAAAAGCCCTTCCAGGGCTTTTTTCCCCCTCCTGGATCTGTTAGTGGAGAGAATTACACATCTAGCAAACATTTGGGCTGCAGAGGAACACAAGTGCTTTGTACTGTCTCCAAATCTGCTCTTCTGAAGCAGCCGCCAGTACCTTTAGCACAGAAGCTGCCTGTTGGCACAAACACATTTGTTCTTGTGAGCCCCCAGCCACGCCAGGGGATGGTTTCCTTTGCCAATATGATCTCCCTGCCTTTTGGAGCTGGGGCAGAGTGGTTAAGCTGGAGCATAACTCACTGTATTTCATACACAGGGTGGTTCCTGAAGAACTAAATGGAACTGGCTTTGATTTCATTACACACTCCTGAATCCTCCCCTAGTGCAGTGCTAGCCTGAAGAGCTCAAATGGGATCAGATCCTTGTGGTAGCAAGAGAGTCCTGACAAGGGATCTGCTCCGCTAACTTGTCCTCTCCTCTTCCTGGGCTGTTAATCCCCTGTTGCAGTACATTGCACTGTGATGCTGTCAGCAGCTTGGGCACAGGACAAGGATTGGGATGCATGTGGACTTTTGGGTGCAGCCTCTGCCTTTTGAAGCTCTGGGTGGTCCTGGTATCCATATGGAGTGAGGGGAGCTGCTCCCTTCCCAGTAACTCCCAGCTGTGTGTGATCACCTGAGCTGGGTTTGGCACTGACACTGTGTGATGGGGGTGTCCACAGAGCCGACGGAGAGCAGGAGAAATGCCCTTGACATTTAAGAAGTGGCAGAGATTTGCAGGGATGGGGTCAGGCAGTGGCTGTGCCAGCGTGGCGATGGTCGGTGCTGTGAGTCTGAAACCACTTGAAATGCCTTCTGTGTGCTCTCTGTCCCAGTGCAATGAGGTGCAGATTCACTGGGTTTGATGAATTCTCACTTGTTTCTGTAACTTTCCTCTGTAGGTGACTGCTCTTATGGTGCTGCTTTGCCTGATGCTCAGGGCGGGTGTGTGCATCCTGCTGGGTGCATGGGAAGCGCAGCTCAGCTGAGGAGGGGATGTGTTTTGGACTGTGTTTTTCTCTTTCCTCTTGCCTGCTGGCTCTAGAAAGGGCCAGGGGCATGGAAAGCACTCTGTTCATAAGAGGCTGTGAGTTTCTGCTGTGGCATGGCTTTGGGCAGCTTGCACCAGGAAAGCCTCACAAGCATCACCCCTGTGAGCATCGTGTGAATGGGCACAGCTTAGAAGTGAGCCCAGCTCTGACTGTTCCTTGAGCGGGGTGGGTGCTGCTGCCCTGCTTGCTCTCTTGGCCTATGCGCACCTCTCCCAACATGCTGCAGCACCGGGAGGCTCAGAGTGTGCTGTCTGCCAATACAGGCGCATTTCGTGTATGTCTGTCTTAAAAATATAATTAGATTCCTAGATTTAGACACCCAAACCCATGGGTTTAGGGCCTTTGCAAGACAATAGTGGAGACAGAGAACTGGTTCTCCAGCTGGGATTGAGGACACTGAATCAGGAGCTTGTAGCTATAATTAAGCTTTTGTGTAGTGTTGGGCAGGCTGACTAAAAGAGGGTAGGGAAGAAAGTATTCATCTTCTGTGCTAGTGTAAAACTCTGAGGCCAGAGAGCTCCAACTTGTTTGAAAAGAGACAATGTCCACCATCACTTACTCACCCTCAGAGCGTGGGCCCTCAGACCAAGCTCAAATGTAAGATGGGCACTTGAGAGAAAGAAAACAGGAGAAAGCCTTGTCCTGTAGCTGCCAATCCCAGCCTGAGGCATAGCGAGCTCCTGTGCATGATGTTATCCTGGCAGCCACAGCCATATGGCGAGTTAGCCAGGAAATGATTCACTCCAAATGAGAGATGCTCAAGGGCATCCTGAGACCCCAGAGCACACTGTGCTGGGCATTGAAGAAACACAATTGCGTGTCAGGGTCTGTACATGCAGTCCCTCTCCTGCACCGAGGTCTGTTCCTGCTGCAAACTCCAATAAAGATGTCAAGCTGATGCGTGTGGGGAAATAAATCACAGCAGTTTTTTCCTGCCCAGAGCATCAAGGCGTCTTCTGGTGCAGCATAAGGGGGAGCGGAGGAGAGGCGGGCTGTGATTGCAGATGTGTGCTGGGCTGTGCTGGGAGCAAAGGCTCCTGCATGCTGTCTGTGCCAGGCACTGATGCTCTTAACCCCTTCTCACAGGCACCGATTGCTGTGGTTCTCCGTGGTCACTCACCCAACCCACCCTGGGCATTTGGGATGTGGCCACCACCAGTTCATGGTAGAGAGGGGCCGTTTGCCTGGGTGGGCTGCCCATCACCATGGTCTCAGGGCTGACACGAACAGAAGCCTTCACCCAAGAGGCTCGGTGTGGCCTCACCTTTGCTGTGTGCTGCAGAAGGGCCCTGCTGTAACTGGTAGCGGTCAAAGAGGAAAAAAATAGTTGGAAAACTTAAAATGATGAAGTGCTTTGAGCCAGACCTTTGCTGTCAGTGTGAAACAGCGAGGCCTGATTTAAACAGCCCCTTCAGTAACTGACCTACACCGAACAAATCCATTTACAGTGTCTTGTTTCTCCTCACTGTTTAACTACTCGAGTTCAGGGACGATTCCTTAAATGTTAATGGTGCGGGAATTTGGAAACTTTCCCAGAGTTGCTAGGGGAGCTGTGCAGGAATATGTCTGCTGTGCTTGTGCGGTTCAATTTCCTGCTGAACATCAGGCGGGCTGTTCTCGCCTACTGCTTTGTAATTAAAGTGCTGACAGACCATCACTCTTTGAGGTCTATCGTGCTCAGATTCACCCCCTGGGTGAGGTCCGGCTTTGTGCCTAGCTGCAAGGAGGGCAGGGTGTAAAATACATAAAGTCATGGTTCCTGCCTGCTCTTGCCCTGCTCCTGCTGTCCCATGGCTTGGATGGAGCATTGGTCTTCTACCCTGCACTGACTGATAGACCCCACAGCCCAAATCTGCGCCCCTGCTGCACCCCTTGTGCCACCATCCATGGTGCCCATTGCTCAGGGGCCAGGGTGAGGGTTTGCCTCCATCCCTTCAACAGCTCATTCACAGGGCTCAGTGACAGGACTGTGGAAGGTGATGGTCTTCCGCCGCAGCTCTGTGCAGGTGTGGCTGCTGGAGTAAGTTTGGGCCATACGTGAGGGTGTCAGTGCTTCTCATGAGCCCTTTTACAGAGGAGCAGAACAGGCTTTGTGCATGCTAAAATGCAGGGTTTCATCGAAGCTGAGCTCAGCTTTGCTTCATCCTGAAAGGTCACAGTTTCTCTTCTTCCTGCAATGAGTGAATTTAAATCACCCGGGGCTGGAGGGTGAAGGGTAGACTCCAACCCACGGAAATGCAAAGTCTCTTTGTCACACCAGCTTCTGTGCTCACAGCAAGGGGTGGCCAAGCCTGGGGCACCCTCCTGCCCATGGGCATCCTGGGGGCTCCGTCTGGGGAATGCTCTGCCAGGATCACCACCACCTCCTGCCTGTGGTGGGGTGGATCCCTGGTTTGGGAGCAGGGAGAGCCACCCATCAGCACCAGCAGAGCACACTCCCCATGGATATTGCTGGTGAACAAGGGCTTTAAAAGGAGCCCCAGGCAATTTTGACTCTCAGCTTGGATCAGGCTCCTTCCACTGTCTTGTTAAGAACAAGTGCTTGGCCCGAGTTACATGGCAAAGCCTGACATTTTAGAAATGGATGTCTTTTTGTGCTCATAACTTAAGCTGTCTGGTTTATCAGAGACATATGGAAAGTTTATTACATTCTTATTACAGACCCAGCCAAGAGAGCTGACTAATGAAAGAGATTTCATTATTTATTTATTTTTAGTTGAGCCTTGGCAAGAGACCTCCTCCAAAAGGGACAGCTTTGGGTTGAGAAATAAATCATCAGGAGTTCTCCCCCCTCTCTGTCCTGAGAGCTCAGCTTGGCAAAAGCTGCAGCGTGTCTGATTTGGGGGTGGAAATTGAGGCGGAAATCAAGGGTTTGCAGGAGATTTATCGTGTTGCCCTGTGATGATCACAGTGGCATCCGGCAGCGTGGCACCCTCTGTGCTGCTGACTCCCCCCTGCTGTCCCGCTCACAGAATAGAAAGGACAAACGGCACAAATCCATGGAATACCATTGTTCTGTTGCTTGGAATAACCTGGGGGTCATTATAAGGAGCAGGGGCACGGTGGTGCTGGGGGTGTGAGGGTGCAAACCTGCACGTGGGTTTTGGTAGTCAAGGGAAGCGCTAAACTCTCTGCAGGCTGCTTTGGGTGAGCTCAGCCGGGTGCCAGGTATGAGAGAGTGGAAACCCAGCCTCACGCTGGCTGCCCTCCAAGCCCTGCTGCAGGGGGACATTGCTGTGATTTGCAGCAGGCAGAGCTCCCGTACCCAATGTACCCGCTGCCCCCCTGCAGTGTAGCATCCACTGGCCAAGCAGCCCCTTTCCCTAACCCAGGCACCTGCCTGTGCATGGGTCTGACGCTGGTTTTAGGCTGGAAATGGTGTGTTTCTGTTCTGTTGCTGTGTCTGGGACTTGTGTGTCTGTCATCTCCTCCCATCTTCATCCCTTTCAGTCCCAGACGTCACAGGGCCCAACCCCATGTCTTTCAGAGCTTAGAAGATGCTCCAGCCCTTCCAGTGATGCCCTTGGTGACCTCAGTGCAGACCTCCCTCGGTCTCAGCATGAATTTTGGTTTTCCTTTTTTGTAGGAACCACTCACTTCAGCTTTGGGCTCATTTGATTCCCGAATTCAACTGGCTATAACTGATATTACTGTTGGTTTTCCACTACTCAAAATATCCGCCTGTACCTTTCCTCTGCTGTTCTGCAGTTTCTAGTGCGCGCTGGGACGATGACAGCAGTGCTGCAGAATGCAAGTGTTTTGGCTGGGCTGTTGTAGTTTTACTGTCTTGCCTTGCATAACATGGAGATCTCCAGGCCAGCTCCCGTGCTTGTCCTGCCTTACAGCTGGCATTGTGAGGCTTGTTGTGCCTCTTGGCATGGCACCTCATCTGGTGGCTGTTTCCACGTTACTTCTCACAGGCTCTGTGTTGCACTTCTACCATCTATAGGCAAAACCTCTTCCTCTGACTCACTGCTTGGTGCTTTCTCCCCCCTTCAGCCTGCTAACTTGGGCTGTAAGTGTTGTGGGGGGTAGCACATAAAGCACGCTTCTCAAGGAGAGGTTTTTCTCTGTAGCACCCGAGGGATGAGCCTTCACCAGTTTTCTTCCTTTGCTATTTACTTCTACATCTGCTTTTGTGCGACACAAGAGGTGCGTTTCCCCATGGACCCTGGTAAATCATCTCTCCTCTAGGCTCTGCTTCTTCCCTGGGTCTCTGTGAACCGCATTCACCGGCTTTGAACACATTTGTAGGTCTTGGCAGAGCAGGAGCTTGCCTGCAAAGGTGCTCAGCGAGCCGGGGATGAATTTTACACCACGTTATCTCTGCAGCCCTTCTCCTTATGGCTCCAACCCCGAGCACTGTCTGAGCCTGAGCTTGCTCTGCTCTGATCCTCATCCCTGCTCCTCCTCTACAGCAGCTTCGTGCATCTCTCAAACTTGGATCCTCACAGCAGCAGCCATCTGGTGCGTTTTAGCAATACAAAGAGCTATTGTTTGCTCCGGAATCGTGTTCTGGCGGAGGTAGCTCTGCTTCTGGAGTGCTCTGTGGGTTTGCCAAGGGTCCTTCTGCTCTGCTGGCAAGTGCAGGTGCGTTTGGAGCAGCCTTTGTCCCTGACAGAGGCACTGCTCGGATTTTACTTGTTTTTCCTTGTCTAATCACAATCCTGAAGTTTCCCACAGTGAGAAGTGCCCCCATCCTTTGGCAGGGACAGGATCTGGGGCTATCTTTTCATGGCTGCAATGTTCCAAGCTTTGTGCTTGAAGTCTTTTCTAGCATTAAATCTCTTCATGTCCTTTAGCATCAAACCCTTCCTCAAAGTCAGGGTTTCTGTCAGGATGCGACACTCAAAGCACCATCAGTGGGTTTAAAGCAGAGCCCTGTTGCCAGCTGGGGACACTGGTGCATGACAAATGTGGCTCTTTGATTTCCCCCTGCAAAGCCCATCGCTGCCAGCCTAATTTGGGAGAGAGCCGCCTGTGAAGCGGGGTGACTCAGAGGAATTCATCTCTCCGGCCGGGCGCTGTGTCTGGCTGCGGCAGCCGCTCGCAGGTTTCATTTGTAAATGCTGACACATGGCATTTCCTCACCGTCTCGTTGGGAAGGGCGGCTTGTCTGCCGGCACTTCCAATTTGTCACTGTCAGGGCTGGCCCCATCTCCTGCTCGTCTCCCAAATGCCTTCTGATCGGTGCTGGGGGAGTTATTGGCACGTAATTTATCATTTGATATTACCCAGAAGGGGTTTCTTCTACAAACATCCCCCAAATGATTACCCAGATTATGTGAGGTAGCTCTTCCCTTCACCTGCAAACATCCCTCTGGGTGTCTGTTTGCTGCTTTGCTGTAGGGCTGGGGAGGAAAACTGCCCTTGATGCGATGTTTTCTTCACTGAAAAGCCTTGATTAATAACCAGCCGAGGCTGCTCAAATGCAGCGCCTTCCTACAGCTGTGCCCCTGCGGAAGATGCTGCATTAGGGATTTTTCTCAGGACACCGTGCTCCCATTGGCATTTCTGGTCACGCAGCTGGAGGAAGAATTTTCCCAGACCTTATTCCTCTCTATGGAGGAAGGATTTAGGGGTGAATAAAAGCCACGAAGGAGGACACTCCAGGGTGGTGCAAGGGGTTGGTACTGGAGTGCTATTCCCCCTGGAAATAGAGGTCTTCTGCATTGCTTAGCATGGTGGCAACATCTTGCCCTTGCAGACGCGTGCTGAGACATTACATGGCACACAGGGGGAAGCAAACCTGTCCCCAAAGGCTGGCAGTGATACAGCAGAAGGCACGTGGGCTTTTGTCCTGGTTCAGACCCCTCCAGTGCAGAGGAAAGGGACCTGATGGTCCCCAGCTCCCACTGGTGCTCAGCAGGGCCCAGATGCTGCAGGAGAACCATATGCAATATGGACAGGAGGAGGCAGTTGACTTCCATGCAGCTTTCTCCAAATTGCAGCCAAAGGTGGGATGTGGCAGCTGCTTTTGGGGCTAAGCCATAGGGCTTTCCTAAAAGGGCATGGCACAAATGCCTTTGCATGTGTGTAATGACCAAAGCAGATGTGCAGGATGGTGCGTGCTCTGCAGCTCAGCCCCTCTGCTTGTCTTTGCCACCACAGGCTCCTCATTGCACCATGCAATGGGTTAAACCCCAGTTGGCCTGACTCACACAGAGCAGCTTTTCTTGGAAGCTGGCTCCTGGTTTTACAGTTCTTTATTAGAGACATGAAAGTGATTTTTGTTGTTGTTCCTGGTTTGTGAGCCAGCCTTCCAGGGACTCAATTACTCAGACTGGGCAAAGACCTGCTGGTATCCCATGGAAAACTGTGGAAAACCCCTTCCCTTTGGAACCTGCTCCACAGCTGGGAGGCACTTCTGTTATTTTGATTGAAATGTGATTGTGGAAGAGAACAGGTAGTCTAGGTCTTTGGGGGCTGTGGTCATGGTTGCTTTCCTTGGCTGGACTTCCTCATCCCCCATGACACGGCAGGAGCAGCTGGGGAAGTCACTGTGATGTTGTCAGTGTTGGATGATGCCTTTAGGGTGAGAGAACATGAACTTCGGGGAGACAAAGGAGGCATTGCTGATGAATCATCTCAGGAAAGTGCAATATGGGTGGAAAGGGATGTTTTACCAGTGAGAAGTGGGCAGTGCTCCTGCTGCAAGCAATGCTGGGCACAGCTCTCCATCTTGCCCCATGTTCTCTCTCCAGCTGGGTTTTGTCTCTCTAACGAGGTCCCTGGAGTGGAGCTTGCTGTTCCTTAGGGACATTGCGTAGTGGCCCTGGTCCCAGCTCAGCGAAGGGGCGATGCAAGGCAGGTACCTCCTAACCAGGCATCCCAAGAGTGGTCAGGCATCTTCTCCAGTAGACATCCTTGCTGGGCTGGTTCTTCCAAATCTCAGGCTGTCTGGGAGACAGTGTTGCCTCTGCAGCCATTTCTGTATCACTGTGAAAAGGTGTCAGCTCCGATTCCTGCCCTCTGCAGTGGAACACAGCAGGGGACCCTGCCTGACACACAAGCGGTGCTCTCAGTGCTGTGGGATTGGTTCCCATCAGTAAGCGTGCAGGGTCAATGATATCTTGGATTTCTTTTTTCATAGCAGAAGGACTGTGTTGTCAAGAGTCACTACTTAAATGCCACCTTTCCCTGTGGCTCCTGAGCTTCCTAACACGGATACTCCCCTAAATTATTCCCTGCCACCTTCCTGATTTCCGAAAGCAAACCATGGGCATGGGGTGGCTTCCCGGGAGGCAGCAGGTTGCAGCCCCAGCTTCATTTCCCTGCTGTTTCCCAAGGCTGTAGGCATGGGGAGCAAAGCCCTTTATCAGCTCCTCTACACCAGGAAATTTTGTAAGTGTCTGAGAAGACCCTGAGGCTATATAAAAGTTCAACTCGTGATTCATTTCCTTCCCATCCAGGGATAGGCTAATTTGAGAGTATGAGCTGAACATTAATTACCTTCCTTGCCATAGTTCCTATTCAGCATCCTTTCCCAGATGACTTTCTGCTCACTCAGGTCCAAGGCCATAAAAGCTCCCCTATTAGGAAAGGAAATATTTTACATCAGGTTTATACTGTATGCCTGAGGTCATCACAAGTACAGCTCGAGTGGCAGAAATACACACTGTGCTCTCTCCTCCCAGCATGAAAAATGAATCAATAACTCATCGATTTAAATTAAAATGTCTGCCTTGCAAAATGCCTCCCAGCACTAACATCCACAGCCCCCGTGCTTGGTGATTGGAAATCCGCTGCCCCTGGAAAGCGTGCAGGGATCCATCTCTGCTAACGGTGTGCAATTGCTGACACCCAGGAAAAAAGCCATTCTCCCTTCCCCTGGAAGGATCCCACAAGGTGAACTTTTGGATGTTGCCTCTTCTGGCCCATGGATTATGTATCTTGCAGGTGGTGGTCGATATATCTGACTTCTGCAAGTGGTAATTAAGAGAAAATGTGGGAATTCAGGCAGAACTGTTGCCCTCTGCGGGAATGTAACTGTGTGGAGCTGGCTCTTTGTGATGGGGATGATGCAGGGAGATGTATGGCTCAGGGAAACCCTGTTGGTCCCTTGCCTCTTGTTGTGTCCTGCTGGTGCCCAGTGCATTCCCATGTTCCTCCTGACAGTGGGAATATCACACGTTTTCTGTAATTCCTTTGGATGTTTGCTGCTCCCATGTACCTGTGTGTACTGCCAGCTCTGGAAGGGAAAATGAGCCCACATCTGGGTAGCTGAGCCTGGGCAAAGTTATTGCCTCTGAACTGCTGGTCTGGAGGGGGAAGGAGGCCATGCTTGTGGTGCCTTGGGATAACATTGACTTCCATCAAAAACATCTGAGCATTCCTCTCCACTCACACCTCTTCTTGTGAACTAATTAAAAAGTCTCTGTATTAGCGAACACATTTATGGTCATTAGCAAACAGTTAACTAACGAATGGTAAAGATTTATGGTGTTGGCAGCAGGTAAATTATAGTCTTTGGAGAGTTTTCTTGCAAATGATCTGGATGTAAGGTTTGTTCTAGCCTCGGGGAAACATAAAGGAAATGCATTTAATGACCATGAATTGGATGTGCTGATAGTCTCAATAAGACATTTAATGCCTCCTTGCAATTTTAGCAGTTGGAGAAGTCCAACAGCCTTAATAGCAGTGTGCGAGTTGCATGTCCTCTCTGCCCCTTGGCTGCTTTGCTGTGGGATCTGCATCTCCAAGCAGCTCATGGGGCCCTGGGGGAAGGATTTCCTCCTCTTACCTGGTTAGGGAAAAGCTGTGATGTGTCTGAGACTCTTGTTTTCCAGATTTGGTTATAAAACCCTGCTAGCCTCTAACCATGACGTGTATTATGGTCTCAGTTTCACAGCTAGAATAATGTTTAGGTTGGCAGTGAAAGCCCTGAGTGTGCTTGCAGAGGAAAAGACACTTGCTAGGAATTGCTTTCAGCCGCTCTCGTCTTTATTTCTCCTCTGGGCAACCCGCTCCACCCTCACTGATCGGTCACTGCAGTGTTTTCCTGGCATGGCTGAGGCTCGGGGCTGTGTTGCAAGCTTGGATGAGACAGTGAGATGGGAAGAAGGTGGAGGACCACGTCTCTCCCAGACCTACTCTCTTTGGGCATCCTTGCATGGGTTGCCTGGCACTGTCAGGCTCATTGCGCGCCACATATGGGCTATTAAATCCTTACTTCTGATTTTTCTCCCCAAACCCATGTGCGAGTAAGAGCACTGAGGCAAATAATGAACAGATCTGGGTCCAGAGAAGCCGTAGATGGCCCTAATTGAAGAAGACAATTTCCCCAGCAAAGCTGGGGGCCTCTGGCAGTGATTAGTGCCTGAGCAGAAATGCATCACTTAGCTCCTATTATTCAAACAGAAGAGACTTGAGCAAGTGCACAGAATTTTGTTTGCTGTATATTTTCTCTCCCTCATTGGAAGGAGCCATTATTTACACATGCAAGTGCTTGTGGTGTGTGTGGGAGCTTCCCCGCCCGCTCCTGGACCCACACAGAATATAAATGACCATGTTTCTCCTTGGTAGCAATGACTCCATCCAGGGGCTCTCTTCTCTGCATGTGAACTCTTAATTACAGGATACATTTATATCATTAAGGTTTATCTGTTGTCCTTTCCTTCCCCCTGTTAAACCGCTAACGCCTTTCACACAGATTGATTCCCTTCCTTTTCCATGGAGGCAGCCATGCAGGAAGGATGCCTGTCACTGGTCAGAGTGGGATTGTGCCGGGCTGTGATCTTGGAGGATGATCCAGTGAAGCTGAGCAGCTGTTGGGATGCAGCACTGATGCTCTTGGCTCATTGCCTGCTAAAAACGTGGTTAAAAAGGGAGATGCAGTGGTCCCCTGGATGAGCAAACGTGCTGCATGTGGGCAAGGGGCTTTGGTGTGAGCCCCAGTGCTGCTCAGCAAGTGGAAAAGCTATTGCTTTCCCTTCCCTTAATGAAGAGGTGTTTCATGGGCCCGGGGACACGCCTGTCTCCGGCAGATTATTAAATATCTGATGTGTTCACCAGGGAGGATGCCTCCAGGGATGTGCAGTGGGAAGGGCTCCTCTCCCCCCAGCTGCAATTAAGCTCTTGTCATCCTGAAGCCGCCGGGGTGTTGGAGGAGATGGACGGCATTCCCAACAGACCCCTGGCTGCTCCTTAAGCAATTTGTATTTGAACTACCCATTAATTGGCATAAACCCTGGTAAAGGCTGATTCCTCATCCTCCCGGGATGGGTCTGGCCCATGGGAGGCTTCTGTGGAGGCTTGTCGTCATTGCTGGAGGCTGAATCCTCCTTTCATATGGCAATCAAAGGGCTTTTCATGCCTTCATTTAGGGGCATCTGATTTCTGATGTATCCTGAGAAGGCTGTGTTTCCGCTGAGGTCCGAGGGCTAACGGGCTCCCTGGCACTGGCATGGGCTTGGGATGTCTGTGTTTATGCGGTGCCTGTTGATCTTGAGTTGCAAGCAGGGTTTTCCTGGGTTTGGAGGACTTGTCCATGAGCCTCTGTCTCCTTCACCCTTTTCTTTCCAAAACTGCTGACGATGGATTTCTGCCAGGCCTGAAAACCTGTTCACATAAAAACATTAAAGGGAGCAAATTATTTAAGAGCTGGGAGCATGGGTAGGAGAGGAGGCAGAAGGCCAGGTCTGTGTTTTTTGGCCATTAAGCTGCAAACCATGTTTAATATAGCAGGTGATATCTTCAACCTCCCCACAAGGTCGGGGCAAGAGCCAAGAAACAGGGAGGCTGGTTCTTGTCAAGACTAACTTACTTTTACTAGATGCTAGATTTTAATGTGTTACTTTAAACGTGTGGCTTGAGCTCTATGGGCATTTGATGGGTGAATTGCTGCTGTTGCAGGAGATGTGTCCATGGGAGATGGCAGTCAACAGGCAGGTGCTGCTTCTCCTTTACTCCCTTCCTGTGCTATGGGAAGGACATGATGCCTGGTCCCCTCCTTGGACTAGGTGAGAAGAGCTCCAGGGGACCCTGGATGTTCTTCCATGGTCCCTCCATGGGTTGCAAGTGCCATATGGGTCTTGGGTCTCAGAAACACCAAGTCTGGGTCTGCGTGACTGGGCAAACCTTTGGAACAGCTCTTTGGATCACTGGAGGTTTAAAACCCACCAAACTTAAAAGCCCTCCAAACTCTGATTCCTGATGTATCCCCTTCACTCCCCTGGTCTTTGGGTGTGGGCTGAGCAAGACACAACCAATAGGTCAGTGCCTCAGACCAGCCTCCTCCCAAGAAGCCAAAGACGAAAGACGTTGGATATTTGAAGGTTTCTCAGCAAGTTTCAGACGTGTTTGTGAGAGCAGAGAGCCTGCGGGGTGCCATTGCTGGAAGAGAGTTGTGCCAGCCCGTCATGGTCCTTGGCGTGGGTACAGGCAGCACGAAGCAATGGTGTCCAGCACCAGCCAGACCTCCCAAGGCAGATGGTTAAACCCTGTGTATCTTCAGGCCCTGATTGCGTTTTTGCTCCTAAAATGATCATAAAACCTTCAGCACAAAAATGTTTCTATGTGTTAATAAATGGAGATGGGTTGTGACATGGCTGCTCCTCCAAACAGAACAGCGAACAGGCTGACTGGGGAGCACTGCTTAACTCTCCTTGAGAGCTGCTCCGTCATTTCTCTGCCTGTCCTTACACTTCTACTACAGAAAGCCACTTCCTACAACCAGCTTATAGCTCCTTTAAATGTTTTGGCACCAGAGTCTGCCGAGCACTCCGCGTATCATCATTTCTACACATTTCCTCCATCCATAATTCCATGTACTATTGCACCTGGGTGCCAAGGTTGCTTAAAATATTCCTGCTTGGCACATGTGCAGCTTACAGCTTGAGAGATGGGAATGCTCCAGAGATGATGAGGATACGGCAGAAGGCACATGGAGCAGAGGGAGGAAGCCCAACGCATCAACCTCCAGGCTTTCCATTCGGAGCTGTGCTTGAGGCTTATCCAGGCCTAGCTAATTGGAGAGAAGGGATGTTTCTTTAGCATCCCCAAGGCCTGAATTCAGCCCCTGCCTTCCTCCCTTATCCTCAGCTGATGGGGAAGCATGAAGTCAGAGGTATCTTGTTAAATCCAGTGTGCTGGCTCTTCTTACTGCCTTTTTCCCACCAATTGGAACAGGCAGAAGGGAAGACTGGAGTGCTCATACTTCAGTTTGCATCTTGCTGTGCCTAAACCCCACAAGTCCTTATCCCCGTCTTAAGCTTTTCCCTTATTCAGAGCAAGTTTTTCATCCCAGAGGCTGTACTTGGTGGCCCATGGATGCTCTGGTGTCAATTCAGGGCTATTTACACCCCTGCGACATGCTGAGGCAGGTGTTTTTCTTAGGAATTCAGAGCAAAAACTCCCCCCAGGAGCTGATTACCCCCTATTTAAAGCAGTGCTAAAAGCCAGGCTGGGACCACTTCAACCAGTGCCAATCATTTTAGCATTCTCCATGGGCTCTGCTTTGGCATTGCCACAGGCTCCATCCTTGAGCAGCACTGACCAGGGATGTAGAGAGCTGGTACACATGTTGTCTCTGCCACATTGTCCCTGACATCTTCTGTGGTTCCAGCATGGAATTCCTGGTGCTTGCTGCAATGCCATGGTTCTAATTCTTGGTCAGGGTACCCAAGGACTTGGAGGGCTTTTCCTGGGGTGAGAGCTCTGCTTGCTGTTCCTCTGCTGCTCCACCTCACTCAGCCCCATTTGCAGTTTAAACATGTTTGGTTTTAACATTCATGGATTGATTTTTCTTGTTGCTCTCTGGGATTCATGGAATTTGTGATTGCAGCAGCTGAGCGAGGAGCTGGGGGAAGTGAGAGTTAAAGATGATTAAAAGGTGGTGGTGGGGGGAAGCAGCTCCAGAGCTGATGCACGGATAAGGCAAAGCCCCTGAGAGAGGGACAGGAATTTCCTCTGTGCAGCTGGGAGCAGGAGCTGGCCCCTCTGCTTTTTAAATCACTTTATTGTGGAAATGACCTAAAAACCTCACAATCCCACAAGGTGCAGCGAGGGGAGAGGAAGAGAGGGAGGCTGCTCATGCTAAGAGGCCACAGTGAGGGGAGGGGCAGCCCTCCCTTGGGAGGACACAAGCCGGGATGGAGAGGGATGAGGAGCAGCACAGGCTCAAAGCTGGGGTGACCCCATATGGGGCAGGATCTGACCCTGTGCTACTCTGCACAGTGAGCATCTCTCATTTCCAGGCATTCCCAGGTTGCTTTCTCCCCTTTCCCTAGAACCTGTGCTTTCCTTTGCCACCATCAATCATTCTGGCTGGGGATGGGAACTTTAACTTTGTCCTTGAAGAAGATGTCATTGCTCCGGCTTTAACGCAGGAACATTGCTTCTGCTTGCCAGCACTTGCTGTTCCCGCAGAGCCTCCTTCGTGACACTCACTGCTGCAATGGGCTTTTTTCTCTTCTTGATTTCCTGAGCCTCAGCTAGGAATACGGGAGCTGCTTTTAGCATGGGCAATCTCATTCACCACACAAAGCCTGTGCTTGGGGTAGTTCATTTGGCAGCTTTGAGGTCTGGTCATCTCCACTTCCAACGAGACCCAAAGCCCCATGTGGGTGTGTTACTGAGGGTGTTGAGTGGTGGTGACTTTCACGCCCCAGGTTACTGCTTGACCTTCGTCTACGAGAAACAACCTGCTTCTCCCCGGAATGATGCTCCTAAATTTAGCTTTATCTCCCATCCACACGTTCTGCAGGCACTGTGGGACTTACTGTCTGGGCTCGGGGCTGGATGAACCCATAGGCAGTTGCTAAGCCTATCCACAACCCATTTCACTACTGTCGTGTCTTCTCTGGTTTTCAATCACTGTAATTCTTTAGTGACAGTGTTCCCCTATATTAGCTTAACACATCACCACTGTAATATCCGTGTTGCTGATTGAATTAAAGAAGGGTTTCCAGTAAAACTGGGATTCGATTATGTGTGTTAATCCCCTTTTCCTCCCCAGAGGAGGTGTTACAGAGAGCACAGGAGGTGCTTTCCTGCTGCACAAGGCTTCACCCAATGCATGAGTGACTGGGGAGTTAAGCTGATGAGACAAGATGCTGCACAGTTTGCTTAGTCAAGAAAAAGGAACATTTCCTTCCCAAACAGGAAAATCCCACTTTATACTTGTCTATAGTCTTCAAATTAACAAGATTTTGCTCATTTATCTCTTTAAAAGCAATGATCCTGTTCGAAATATTTGTTGGCTCCCCCGTGGCACTGAGAGTGCAGATGGAGCAAAATGGTAGTGAGGTCTGCCTGTATCTATCTATTTATCTATCCATCTATCTATTGGATCCCAGGAAAGCTGGTGGATGTCTTAATCCACATCCAGGAAGCACTAATCCAGAATGCTGACTTTAGGGCACGGCGTGAGCTCCTGTCCTGCACTGATGATGCTTTCGTGGCATAAGTCTGGGATTGGGTTGTATTGAGCAGGGGGAAAACAGAACCAGAATTCTTGCCTTGGTCCTCTCCCTGGAGGGGAATTCCATCCCTGCCCCGTGCCTGGGAAGCAGCACTGGAGGCTTTTCAAGCACTTTGAGGGCTCCCGTTAAAAGGTGCTATCAAAATGAAAAATGTGATTTTCTGTGAGTGGCCCCACCTGTGACTCATCCATCTCTATTAGGGCAGAGTCAGGCTGAGTTATGGCAAGGCCTTGCTAACCTCAGGAGAATTCTTTTTCCTAACTTTGGGGGTGGTTTCGCTCACTGGGGAGCTCTGGCAGAGGATTCTCATGGAAAAAATTAGTTTAGTGCTAATATAGCTCAGCTTTTATTGAAAGGAAATACGCTGCACTTCAAAGAATCTAACAGAAGCATGCATTTAGAAACAAAGTTGACTATATCTGACCTTAAAATCATGTCAGTGCACTATCTGTTTGTGGTGGGCAGCCAAAATTGAAACTGGGTTTGCACCAGGGTGGTTGTTTCCATCCCCAAGCAGGGACTGAGATAACTGGCTTTATAAACACAACCTCAGACTAACAAAAAGTCAGCATTTCGTTTGGCTTAAAAAATGGAAACCTCTCTCTTCTGTTGCTCCCCAAGATGCTGCTGACCTCAGGGAGATTGTTTTTAGACAATCTCGGTTTTATGGTGCTTCCCATCAGGGTGGGATGAGGAGAGAAAGCAGGATCTGTCCCCAGAGTATCGCCAGGCTCCTTGAGGAGCTTGGTGATGGTGCTCTAAACCCATCCTGACCCATCTTTATAGGGGCAGGAGGAGAAGGAGATACTGTGATGGTCACATTGTCGAGTTGAGAGGGATGGTGCATGGGGCAGCATCTCTTTGGGACTTGCTGCTCTGGACTTTAAGTTATTTGGTTGGTGGTTTGAGAGTGTTTTTCTTTGATTGATGAAGTTTGGGTGAACGGGTGTTGAACTAAAGCAGGGTTTTGCCAAATCAGAACTGAAAGCTCCAAATGAGTTCCTGCTTTTATCTGCCTATTGGAAAGAAATATTAGTTTCTTCAGAGGAGGGGGAAAAAAATACATAAATTCTTGGTTATTATCTGAAACTAGAAAACAGAATGTACCTCCTTGCTGCTGGTTGCTGTGAAGTCTCATTTGGGGATGGGGAAGCATCACTGCCCCGTGCTGCTGGCATGGGTTACCCTGGGACAAAGTTCATGCTATTTTCCACATCAAGACAACGGAAATCCTGGGTGGGAAACTCTCCCCCTGTGCCCCTGAGACCCTGGCGTGCCGTAATACCCTGTATTTAACTTCAGTGCCAGCTTAGGCTAAATAAGTGCCCTTTTACAGGGAATGGGAAAAGTTAAACATATTGCTTGGGTTTACAAGTAGTCATTAAATATTTGTAGCCGGGCTGTGATGGGTTCCCATTCTGTCTGTAGCTCGCTGTCAGGTCTGTTTAAAGGGATATAAATAAGCCCTGGAGGGGCTTTGTGGCTGCAGTGGCCCAGCCTTGCTGGGGACAAGCCCCAGTTTTAGGATGGATTCTGGCTCCCTAGTTTTTTGTTTCCATTCCTGCTGTACAGAACCGCTTGATAAAGCAATAACTCAGCTTTATTGATTATGTCAAAGGCAGTAATTCAAGAAAGCTATTTAAATTCACAAGAGGAAGCTATCGCAATTATAAGTGTCTGCAGCAGATTATTAATCATTTTTGTTATGGCTATCAAGCCACGAGACAGACATTTTCTGCAAGGCTTATGTGTGCGCCTGCTTTTCAGTAATGACTTGGGTTTCGCTCGCTTATTGGTTCATAATGCAGAATAGAAAATAAGCAAACTGTTCTTTATCTAAATCAATATGCATAAAGCTTTACAGCATATTGCTATAGGAGCATATAGACTGCCAGTTGTTTAAATTCATATTCTATTTAATCCAGCCAAATCCCAGCACTAGCTCCGTGCTTCCCTTCCCTTTATTTCTCCACCGTTTTTTCCTGCAGTAACACTGTGATTTGGGGCAAAGCAGGTTGATCTCTTGCAGTATTTGCCTGGGTGTAAGCATTAGAGAAAGGCCAAATCCTGACCCCTTGCAGCAGACAGTGTTCTAGGAGGAGGCTTGCTGGGCTGCAGAGCTGAATGAGCTCCTCATGGTCTCACCAGCATGTTGCATGTGGCTGTGGTCATATCGTGCAACTTAGTGGGGTTTTGGGTCTGAGCCTGTGTCTGGCACTTCACATCACCCACTGCCACCCAAATCCCTGTGCCATCATCTTCCCCATCTGCTTCACTGATGCCTCACACCCTGCCAAGACTCCCACAGTGTGGCACAGCTCACGATGCTGGGGAAACTACCTGCGAGTTTTTCCTTCGTACAAGGAATATCCAACAAATCAGAGGAAATTTAGGCCAGGAGGAGTAAAATGCAGTGAAGTGACTGATGGGAATGATTAATAAGTGATCAAGGACCAGTGTGGGAAGGGGGACACTGTGTCACTGGAGAACTGTGGTGGGGCTGGGGCATGAGGAAGGGAAAGGTCAGAGCTGGATCTTGTGCCTTCATGGTGCTTTGGGTGCCGAGGATCCCAGTCCAGGTGATGCCCTGCTCCCTGCAGCTGGATCTGGCCTGGGGACCTTCCACATCTCCTTGCTCAGGGGCTGCTGCAGTTGGATATTTTGGGGCTGGTTATTGCCATTCAGCAATATCTGGCTCTTCCAGCCAGGGAAAATGGGCTTTTACACCACTCCTTTACATTATTACTTGCCTTTGGTTAGCAATGAGACCCCAGAGCTGATAACACTGGCAGGTTAGGGCCTTGGCTGATGGCCAGTCCCCGTTTATACCATAGACAGGTTTGGTTTTTTCGGAAAGGCAGTTAAGCAGAACATTTCTCTATAAAAAGCTGCAAAAGAGATCAGAGCAGCTCCCCCTCTCCTCTTCCATCTCCTCTGCTTAGTGACCTAGAACTAAATGTTTTATTATTAGAAGGGAAAAAAAGAAACGTCTTATATATATATTCAAGGCAGGTCTTTGATACAGGGTTTTGAGAGGGCTATTCTCTACAGCAAGGGGAGGTGATGCTTGCATGGGTCACTTGCTGAAGAGGATAAGAGGCCTGACGCATCCTCTCCAGTTGACAAAGAGGTGTGGTATCCCTGTAAGTGCAGTCAGGTCCCCACTTTCCTCTGCTGGATGGGGTCTTTGCAGCAGCGCTTTGGTCTGGGAAGACAAGGGGCTGGTTGGGGCTCAACACTGAGGGACCAGCCCTGGTCCCCTGTGGGCTGCTGAGGAGGGCACAGGATTTGGTTGTTTCTCTCTTTTAGAATCAGAACCATGGGGTGCAAGGTGCAGGGCAGTCAGGGAGATGCTGTCCTGATGGACAAGAGAGCCTTGTCCTGCGTGGCCTGAGCTGGGAGACTGAATGTCCTCCTCGCACACACCATCTTAGCACAATCCCTTTCCTCCCCCTCAAAGTCGTGCTGGGTTTGATTTAATTCCTCATCAAATGTTCATTTTTCCTGAAAGGAAGCTTTTGTTACGGGGCCTTTTGGTTATAAAAACTTCAACCAGAGCCACTTAATTACAAATGCATTTTCCTGCTCTGTCCATCAGGAGATTTCTTGAAGGTGCATCAGTACCATGGTATGTAACAGGGTGTCTGTGGGGGTAGTAAATCCTGGATGTGCAACCTGGGAGGGAGGCAAGGCTCTGGGCAGCAATGGCTCCTCTGGGCCCCCAGAAAGGCTCCAGCAGCAGCAACTCTCGTAGAAACACAGAACATCCCCAGTTGGAAGGGACTATAAGGATCATTGAGTCCAACTCAATGGCGAGTGAGAATGGGATGGGTGACAGAAATCTTCCAGGGAGTAATGGCACTATTTTCCTTCTGGGTCTAATTTATACTCAGAGGAAAGAAGTGATTCATCAAGTGGCCGTGTCGGCTCAGGTTGACAATAGATGTGTGACCATGAGTGAGCAGAAAACAGGGTTTAATTTAAGTGAGAGGTCTTTTCCTAGAAGCAGCTCTCTGCTGTTAATCACAGCCCGGGCACAGCACCCCCGCAGCCAGGTATGGCTTTGCTTTCTCTCCTCCATCAGTATCAGTCGCTCCATGGCTGACAAGTGAGTCCTTCGCTGGGCTCTGCCTCTGAATACTCGTGTACATTCAGATGGCTAAAAACAGCAACGTAGAGGCGAGGTGTTCCTCGCCTTGCTGAGCGCGGGTTTTCGTTTTCACTCTATCACAGCAGCTATAAACGTCTATTAGAGATTCTCCTGCAAGAGTCAATGTACAAAATGCTTTGGTTTCTGTCCCAGCCTTAGAGCAGCAGAATAGATAGAATTAATGCTGCAGTAGCAAATGTCAGGCAAAGAGGGTTTTCTAAAGGAATTGCCCTGAAAATACCTTTGATGGTTGCCTTGTATTTCCGAGTGCAGAGCCCACAGCCTCTGATGGTTTTCCTATTAAAGACACCTATGTCTGTGCCACATACACCACTGGGCAGGTGTGACTGTAGTGCTGGGTCATCTCTCAGCTGGGCATTGTGGCTTTTAATAGAAGCACAATAAGCAAAACCTTGTCTCTCCAGGCTGAAAACAGCCCTGGCTGAGAGCAAATGGTCATTAGTGAGGTTTCCTCAGTCCAGAGCACTGGGAGAGGTGTCCAAAGGCCATGCTTTGGCCACCCTCCCATAACTTCCCAGTACGATGCCCTCTTAATACAACATCTCCATGGAGGAGCTGGTGCTGCCACACCACAGTAGGTTTTGCCATGGTGAACTGGGAGCTGTGCTCCCCAGCACCACCGCTCGTGCGTGGGAAAGGGTGTGAGACGCTGCCTTGTGGCTTGTTCCATCTTTTCTAGGTTAATTTTCCAAGAAAACCTATTTTTATGGCAAGCACTGTGCCATGGACCAACACAGCTTAGTTGGAGGCTTCCAAGAGGCTCTATCTAACTTATATTCAGGTTTCCTAATAGGTTAAAAAGGGGTTCTTTACTGAGCTGTTGCTGCTGGGCTGCAGCAGGGATGGAGAGAGGAGAAACTACAGTTCATTTCAGATGGATTTTGTTTTCTTTCCTAAAATAGGAATCTCTCTTAAATAAATAGATTTTCTTTATTGTGGCCTATGTTTTGGCTGCTTAGTTCATCTTTCTGTGTCCTTTTACACCTTTTAGCACAGACAGAGATGGGTTGCACAGCACAGACAGGAGGAAAGAGGGGCTGAAAAAGTGCTGTGATTTCCCCTTTCCTTTTTGTGATGGTGGTAAAAGTAATAGCCGGAGCCTCCACTCTGCAAACAAACACCTCTGAGCTGATGGATGCTGCCATTTTACTGTGCATCACTTAGACTGTATTTCAATTTGTGCTATACAACCTCTCCCTTCCATTAGCACCAATGTTTTTAGGTCTTATGTTCACATAAATTGTGCTGTGCCGGCTCCTGAAGGCAGTGATGCTTCAGCTTCTCATCGCAGCTGCTGTCAGCATGTCTCAGAGAAGCAGTTATCCTGCTGGGATGTGCAGACGGATGGATGGCACTGCCAGCCCTGGCACCGAGGGTGAGATGGGAAGAGCCAAGGTGAGAGTTTGCAGTGAGTAGGAAAAGGAATCTGGAAGTCAGGCAGGAGATGCTCTGAATGGACTGCGCACCAACTTCGTTTGTCTTTCATGGTTGTCAGGACTGAGCATCACTTTCAGTCTCTGCTGCACCAGCCCCTGAGATGTAAAAAGATACACAAAAAAATCACTGCAAACAACCCCCAAACAGTCTGTTCGAGCTGGGAATCTCACCACTTTCTTGCTGTGACCTTTCTGGCTGCGGGGAAGGGAAAGCGGGTTTGTGTTTCTCATAAATAGCACTCTTGTAGACAGCAGGAGATGCAGAGGGAAGGCAGCTCCCAGAGCAGCCCGAGGATAACCCCTTTTCACAGCGAGCCCTGACGCTGATTCCTGCAGGGTGATGCTCCAGCCTGGCAATGCTGGCACATAACTGCAGCACCTTGGCTTCTTAGTGTGAAATGCGGCAAGTGATGGCTGCTTGGGGGGCTGATGTGACCCCTGAGGGGTGTCTGCTGGTGGAGAGCTTCAGCCAAAAGGGCTAAAGGGGAAAATACGTGTTTGTGGTGACATCACTTGGTGGTTGAGACTGTCTGGTGGATGTGTGATGGGCAAATTGGAGCAACAAACTCAACACACCCAAAGCTATCAGCTTGCTCTTGAAGTCTGCCTTCATTTGTAAGCTCAGCGGGCTTATTCTGCAGCCTATCTTCAACCTTATGGAAAGCAGGTTTCTCTGGTCTATGGATGAGATAATGGCATCACCACAGGAACCAAACCCACAGGGCTCCTTGTACGATCTTGGTAGTTTCATTGCTCTCCTGGAGCTCCAGCAGCATTTTGGGGATGCGGAGGGAGTAGGACATGGCCAAAGAGGTGTAAAAGGAGATGTGTGTCTGAAAACCCATGGGTTTGTGGTGGGGGTTTGCGCTTGCTGGCACCTTTGGTGGCCCTGGGTACCCCATGGCACATCCTGGGGCTGTCCTGAGGGTCTGTGTGCCTGTCGGTTCTTGCATCCGCAGCAGCACAAGGCTCTTTCTCTTTGGCAAAGCGATGGGGTAATTAATTTCAGGGCCATTGTGCTGCGGTGGCAGGCTCTGATTTATAGCCCAGGGAACAGCTTCTGGTTCAAAGTGCACATCCGCTGTGTTAATGCTCCATGATCTTTACCCCCTTGAGGAAATGGCAGAGAATGAGGAGATTATTGCCACCAGACTGGGCTCCTGGTATTACCATGATAAAGCCGGTACAGAGGAGGGGTGGGCTGTGCATGCAGAGCAGCTTCCCCTCCCGCAGTAAAGAGCCAAGTGTTCCCCAAGGACAGGGCTGGTGACAGAGTGTTGGTCACACAGTTTCTGTACCCAGCTGCTGCTTGAGACCCTTTTTCTGCTTCTGTTTTATTTTCCCCCCATCTCTTTTTGTGTATTAATTGTGCTGCTAAAAAGCACTTTAGGAAAGGAGGGTGGTGGAGCAGGACAGGGAGGGGAAAGCCTGGTGGTTGTCTGGCTTCTCTGTGGCTGGGGGTTCCAGATTCCTCCTTATCCCAAAGGAAGAGGTTCAGAGGGGGAGGTGGATGGTGAGCTTGTGTGCAGGGTATTGCCCATCCCCAAATGTTTTGTGTTGGAAGGGTCCTTAAAGCTCATCCAATTCCAACCCCAGGCAGGGACACCTTCCACTAGAGCAGGTCGCTCCAAGCCCCGTCCAGCCTGGCATTGAACACTGCCAGGGACAGGGCATTTTGGAAGCTGCTTTTCAATGTACGGAGTATGAGAGCTTGTGTGAGTCATTCTCCTGGCACCAAAGCCATCTCCCTTTGCTGGCTCTTTTTACTGGATTAGTTTTCTGCTGGTTTCTGTGAGTGGTTCCAGCCCTGAGGTCCTGAGATCTGATGAGGCAGGTAGCAGTTCCTTGGGGGTGGCTGTCAGCCTGCAATGAGAGTCTCTCCTTTCCTGCCACCAAGTGCTGACTGATTTTGGGGCCACTGAAGCTTTTGAGGGTTTGGGGTTTCATCCCTGCTGAGAATGCTTTTGCTTTTTGAAAAGAAAGGGCCATTTCTGCTCTGCATCATGCTCAAAGCAAGCGTGGCTGTGAGCGAGGCTTGCCAAAAGGACTTGGGTCAGGCCATGAGATTGCTGCAAGGAGCCAAGTGATGCTGCTTTGGCTGAGCTGCGTACATGAGATAAAGCAAACCCTGTGTGGGATACATGCCCCGGGTACCACAACCTGCCTGAGCTCAACACAGCTCCCCATGGTCACAAGGGTCCCCTGCAAAATGGTACCTTGGTGTGGGGAAATGCTGCACCTTGGGGATGAGGACATGGACCTGTTGCAGGAATGTGTGTTGGGCAAAGGGTGATGCTGGGTTTGCTGCTTGCAGGGTAAATGCTTAGAGGCAAGATCATTTTTGGAAACACTGATAAACCCCTATCTGAGATTTTATTTGGGAAAGGTTTGTGGCTATGATTTGGGGCAGTTTCATTATCTGTCTGTTCCTCTGAGAGCAGCAGCAGCAAGAGATCCCTAAGAAGCTCCTGAACACCTTTACCAAGTCCAGCCATCCCTTCCAGGGGCCTTATCCAGACCCCAGGATGATCGGTGGGCTCAGATCCTGGGTGGCTGCCGCAGGGTTTGGATCAAACCCCAACTATTCAGTGCCTTGAACAGGAGGGCTCTGCCTGCTGCTGGAGCTTCTAGGTCTTATCCTAACACTAATAATTAATAGTGATGTGTATAATCCTGTGCACAGAGACTTGAAGTGTTCCCCAAAGCTTCTTTGCATCATAAAACTCCTCATCAAACACAGAATAGATCCCTGCCCTCTCCATAGCTTTAATCCTGCTTCTCTTCCTGAACTAAACAGCTTTAAACTCCTCAGCCCCTGGTGTATTCAGCTGCAGAGGCAAAAACTTTGCCATTTTAAAATCCTCCCTTAGTGCCAGACCAAAATCTCTGCAAACACGGGCTCCATAATCCCCACTAATTTATCCAAGGTGCTCCTGAATGCTGATGCTCCTGTGCTGCGCTCCGGGATCAGAATTGCAATTGATTGACTATAAAATGATAATTATACGCTGGGAGCCTGCATTGTGTAAACACCTTAAATTGATTCTCCTGCCCTGCCAATTGTGAATTCTGCCTGTCACGTGCTGGCTCTATCTGGGATCGAAACAATTGTGCCTTGTGAAAGCTTCTCCACCATGTATGGGTTTTCTTGTTGGAAGCGGCCAGTGAGTGTGCCTTCTCCTCTGCATGAGGCTGCTGCTGGAGCTCCAGAGACTCACCCTGGAAACAGGGAAATGGAGGTTTTCCAAGGCTTCTGGGTGCAAAATAAGGTCCCTGTGAGGGGACTGTCTCCCTGCAAAGTTGGGCTTGGAGGGAGCTGATGGAGATGTTGTGGCTGCAGTGAGCCCGTCCCATGCTTGCCCTTGCACAGCACGGGCATCTGGAGATGCTCTTGCTTACTTACGCAATGATCACTAGCACAGGCAGGATAGGACAGTTCAGGATGAAGGGACCTACAGTGAGCATCTAGTCTATCTGCATAGTGCACATCCCTTTGGAGATGGGAAGGGATGCCCTTCCCAGGAATCCCCTGCCTTTCCCCCAGCCTCCTGTTTCCCACGCACACGGGTCTATCCCACGTTGAAACAACCATTTCCTCTGCAGAAACATTCGACACTTTTGGAAAGGCTCATTTTACATCAGTATTCTGGCTATAAAAAGAGTCCCACAGCCATAGCGGTGAAGGGGGAAGCTGCCCTTCGATTTCTTGACACATCTGTATTTTTAGTCTCCTGCTTTGAATAGAACAAAATATTCCTGCAGTCTGTCTTTGGACTTCCATATGAGTTCATATTTCCCATATTCCAGGGAGGCCTCGTTCTGTGAAAGGCATCAAGAGGCATCCCCAGACGGCCCAAACATCTGGAAAACCCAGGAATCTGGACTGGGCTGACTTGAAACCAAACTTCCTTTTCAATCCTACTGAGTGCTGTCATTCGCCCTGCCAAAGGGAGCAGCCACGATGGCTGCTGGGCTGCATCCTGGCAGGGGGGAAGGAGAGAGATGCCCTAATAGGACACTAATGTAGCATCCAAGAAGCATGGAGCTGCATCTTCGAAACACAGAATAGTTTGGGTTGGAAGGGACCTTAAAGCCCATCCAATCCCAACCTCCTGCCTCAGGCAGAGACACCTTCCACTGGAGCAGGGTGCTCCAAGCCCCTGTGTCCAACCTGGCCTTGAACACTGCCAGGGATGGGGCAGACACAGCTTCTCTGGGCACCCTGTGCCAGCGCTTCAGCACCCTCACAGGGAAGAACTTTCTTCTCTAATATCTAATCTAAACCAATCTTGCAACAGCATCATTTATTTAGATGCATGTGAGCAATGGTTTTAATGTCTGTTTGGCGGGTGCATGTGTGGCAGGAGAATGCTGCAGTGTAGCAGGACCGGGTTACGGCACCAGGGCAGCAGAGCTGAGACAATGCAGAGTGAATGCACCAAGTCCCTGATGTGGCCCTGTTGCTGGGTGAATAAAAGCAAGGGCAGGCTCCCTTCCCCTCACCCCTCTCCTGTTTGTTCAGACCTTGCCTGATGCTCAGACCTGATGGCCATCCATCTCTGTCAGCCGGTGGGGAGCTGGGCTGATGGAGGATGAGCCTTGGGGGCTGGTGTTGATATTTCAGAGCCTCCCCACCTTGTGTTCAATGGGCAGAGCATCCTATACATGGGGCCGCAGGGGAGGGCACCGCAGTGGCTGTGGTCGAGGAACAGGGGACCAGAGGGAGAGCAAATTGAACAAGGAAGCCAGGTAGGTAATTAAGTCTGCCTTATCCACAGTCCCCAGGGGCTCGCACTCGCTGGGAGGCTGCACTGTGGTCTCCATGCAGAAAGCATCCAGGGCTTCATGGTGGTTTGATTGGCCTGGAGCACCTGAAGGACCTTGGGCTTTCACTCACATGCAGAGTGCAAGAATTGTATTTACTCCTATTTGTTTCTAAAGCTGCTGTGTTTGCCCTGAGGCTGGTCCTGTTGGTGGTAACCACTGGGCATACTCAGAAATAAGGCCAAGCTTACGGAGCTTTGGAGGCTGTTGGGGTAGGCAGGCGTATCCCGGGGGGGCTGAAACACTGGCTTCTGGGAACACTCAGACTGGTTTTCCCCTAAGAGCAACCCCTCATGCTCTGGAATTTCTGGAAGTCTCTTCTTCAGTTGTCCCCTTAAGTGTTTGTTGGATGTCTTCCTTTTCTTTTTAAGCTTCTTTATCCAAATTCTTTGCTCTGTTATTCCCCTAAGGATCATGTTAGCATTTGACAGGCAGGGGGCTGGCTGGGTAAACATAGACCTTAGGGAAGTGAAGCCAGAGGGATCGCAGAGAGTGCTCTGTACCTCAGTCTGCAGCTCGGAATCATCTTCCTTTCTCTCTTACCCAGGCAAGAGACTCATCACGCACAGACCCTGGCATCCCGCTGGCTGGCAATGGCTCTGCTCCCTCCTTGCAGGAGGTGGGCGAGGGCTGGAGGACCACACTTTGTTATTTACTGTGTGCAAACCCATCGCACGCTGCCTCGGCGATGTGCCGGAGGAGCAGATTGCTCTGATTTAGCAATTCTGTTAGCTGGAGGAAGGGTGTCGTTTTTTAGCCAGGGCATGTTTGTCCGTGTCGCTTTGAAGCCCTGAATTCTGGCTCCATCCCATCCTCTGCTTTCTTTGGGACTGGTGCAAAAGCTGTTTCAGCAGTGCTGGGGAGAAACCAGCCCCTAGTTCCTCTGAGGTGCCGAGTGGCTAACCTGGAGATTAGGGGAGGAATGTGAGCAATCTGGGATGAACAGGCAGTGCATGGTGCTGGCTGGCACAGGGAGGGCTCCCCTCCACCAGCTGTGATCCCCAGGGCCCTGTACTGAGCAGTGCAGGCTGCACCGAGGGCCTCATCCCCTCTCCTCCTCTCTCTCTGGCTCAGAACGTATGTGGTATTCCAAAGCATCCCAAAAATCCCCTTGGCCTCACGGAGCCATGGTGCTTGTTCTCAGTTAAATGCATGGCCAGGCTCTTTTGCAGCATCTCCAATCCTTTTCCCTCCCTCCCTTCGGGGTGACGTTGAGCTCATCTAATCACGCCGCAACTTGGTACTAATCTAAATCCATGTCACCAAGTAAATTGCCTTTAATCCCACAATTGCAGCTCCTGCCTTCCCTTTGGAGGACAGATTTGGCTTGAGCAGCAGCTGCCTGAGGGGCTGATGGGCAGGGCCTTTTTGGCTGGGGACCTGGTTCTGCAACAGCACCATCTCCTGTGCACTGTGTGGATGGGACCTGGGCACCTCAGTGCTGCACTGAGGGACCTGTTCCATCTCTAGGCAGTGTTTAAATCCAACTTCATTACGGCAAAGGCGTTGCCTGAGAGTCTGGGTTACATTAACATGTGCATCAGGCACATGGAGCTGCTCTGTATCCATATTAAAAGTGCAGAGCCCAAGCTGGCAGCACCACAGTGTGCCAGGGTGTCTGCTCCGAGGCCATTTGTGATCCGTGTCCCCCAGCATCCCATATCAGCAAAGCCACCGGGTTTGGTGGCCTTTGGCTGGGGGGCAGGATAGTGTCTGGGCCTGGGATTTTCTCCACAATCAGCGTGTTCTCAGCAAAGCGTTATCGCCGTGATCAAAATAACCTGATTTATGTACACGGCCCTTTTATTGTTACAGGGAGTTTTAGTATGTGGCTGGTCTGGTTTTCCTTTCACCTCCTTCAAATGACTCATCTTTGCACGCATCTGGTGTCCTTATTCAGGCTAATGATTCATAATGATGGTACCGCACGGCGAGTGAAGGGAGAGGTGCAGGATTGGTGCCTCCACGGGGAGACTCAATGGGTGAGTTATGGCAAGCACTGGGCAGGATGTGGCATGCCGGGTGCTCCGGCTTCCCAGGGGAAAACCGGTGACTCCAACACAGGAGCTGTTGGCATCATCCAGGGCTGGGGAGCTCCAGGCTTTGCTGGAGCCAGTTACATGAGGGTGCTGAGGCGCTGGCACAGGGTGCTTGGAGAAGCTGTGGCTGCCCCATCGCTGGCAGTGCTCAAGGCCAGGTTGGACACAGGGGCTTGGAGCAACTGCTCCAGTGGAAGGGTTCTCTGCCCGCGGCAGGGCGTTGGGACTGGATGAGCTTTAAGGTATCCTCCAACACAAACCAGTCTGGGATTCTGTGATTCACCAGCGTAGCAGCTGAAAGCAAATCTCACGTGCTATCATTGTAGTCACCTTTTATGAAATAGCTTTGATTTCAATCCCTACTGCAATCGGTTGCTTAATCCCCCTGCGGGTGCAGTCAGCAGGAGATGCCCATTGCCCTCAGAGCTGTGGAGGCACCTCTGCCCCTTGTGATTTTGGGCAACCCCAGGACTTTGGGGGAAGCAGCTTTGGTGACCTGATCGTGCCAGTGCTGCCTGGGCCCCACCGCAGCCCATTGCCACCAGTGGGCAGGAGCTGGCTGGTTCTGGTGGTGGCATTGAGAGGGTTTACAGGGGCTGCCTGGGGATTATTCCCTGCCTGAGCTATGCAGCAAACTGAGCACAAAACCAGATTTTCCCGTTAATTTATTCTGCCCAAAACTTTGAAGAAAACCCAGAGGCTGCAGGTGGGGATGTCCAGTGGCACAGAGCTGGAGGGGTGTGGATACGGTCAGCTCCAAGCCAAGGGCAGCAAATACCTTTAGAAGGATGGAAAGTGCTGGTATGAAACACTTTGGTTCAACAAGGTTTTTCTGAACCCATTGTCAATTTCTCCCCACACTGCCCCATTCCCAGCCCAGCGAGAGAACCAGGGAGGCTCCATCTGCTCCAACCCCGCAGGGGGCAGGGGCAGCCCCGCACAAGTGTGGGAGGAACAACTGCAGAAACAAGATTCCAGCTCCCCAGTCGTAAACCGACTTCCCCGGGTCCATAACTCACAGATTGCAGGAGTCAAATGCGAGGGGAGCTGAGCGAAACCCTGGTGTAAGCCTCTTGGTGTGGTTGTGGTGGGGATGAATTTGGCCGGGAGAGTTTTGTTCAGCTGCATTGAGTTACCGGCCATCTGGCTCCGCGCGCTGTACTCCACAGCTTCGCCAAGCCCATATGGGGAAGCAATATTTTCTTCGCTGTGTATGTTCTGTTTCTCAGAACGTATGGCCCATACATTTAACATGCTTGAGAACTGCCTCCTGTACGAGCAGATAATGTGGAGCCGTGGCACCAGAGAGCTCCCGGGAGGAGAATTCATTTCCTTGGGATTTTTTTAGGTGGATTTAAAATGTGATCCTGGGAAATGCAGAGCTGGGAAAGGGAGCTGCTGGCTTCATGCCCTGTGCCTGAGCTGGTATGGAGGCACAGGGCAGCAGAGGGGCTGGCAGTGGGGGCACTGCCTACCCCCGCTGCCTGATGCCAATGCTTTAATAACAATAAGGGGTTTTCTTATCCTTTCCTCTCTCCATTTGTAATGATTTGGGGTCCTAAATCCCTGCCCATTTGCAACCTGCCCATCCCTGGGTTAACCACAGAGGTAGCACCAGAAAGCCCAGGGTCAGCCCAGCCTGGAGAAGGGGTTGGGGGGACCCTGCGTAAAGGGGGCTCCTTCTCCATCCAGCAAATAAGCCCTGAATCATGGAGCTCAGCTGGCCCCTGCCACAGACAGGCTCTGCTGGGAGGGTCGGGGTGTTTAAGCTGCCTGTTTAGCATTGGATGTGGCAGAGCATTGAGAGTGTCATTCTCTGGAAGGCAATAGCTCCAGACATGGCTCTGATAAAGACCTTGCATTTAAAAACGTGTTCATGGCATAATTTTATACCCAGAATACATGGTAGTGCACTATGAGCTTAAGTGTAGGTGAATGATTTCATATTACTTTGAATATACGGACAGCTTAGCTTATGAAATGTATAACTCATCCGGTGTATGGAAAACCAATACATCTTCCATATGGGCAACAAATCAGGGATGACTGTCCTCAGGGGATAAAAAATGGCCGTGCTGTATTGAGTATTTTGACTTGGAGTAGATGCAAGTTTTCATTCCCGCTTCATGACTAAATTTCCTAAGCTGAACAGTCAAATAAAATGATCTCACTCCCTCTTTGTGCCATGGCACAGGTTTGCTGAGAGCTTCTTGCTCCATGCAAAGGCTGAAGCAGGCTGGTTTCCAGCTGGGGAGGGCAGCAGGAGCATTGCCATCAGCCCTTGGGTTGTGTTTGCTCAAAGGAAAGGGTTGTTGGTGAGTCAGTGCTGGGTTTGTGGCTCCAGCAGGATGGACCATGTTGGTGCCTTTCAGGCTGCGCCAGCTCTGAGAGCTGCGGTTTGGTGCTGGTGATGGGGAGAGGGCGAGAGCTGAACTGCCACAAACCAGCCAAGCCCTCGGCTGAGGATGCCCATCCCCAAACAGTGGGAAATGTGGCAGGGTGCAGGCAGAACCCATTCACTACCGTTGGTTTCAGTATCCAAGGGCCACGGCTGCCTGGACATGGTTCCTCCTCCTCTTGGTACCGGCTTGTAAATATGTCAAGCTCAGAAGATGATCTTGTTATGGGAAGATTATGCTAATGAAATGTTTCCTGAGATCAAACTCATTTTGTGTTCAAAAGCATTAAAATAAATGGCTTCTAATTGAATCTTATAAACGGTCCCCTCCTGATAATGAGCCGCTATTAATTATAATTGAAGGAAGGCAGAACGTAAACACTGCAGCGGTGAGGGGGGAGGCAATGGCAGCAGCTCCACACTGCCTGTCTGTGAGGGGTCCTGACCTTCCTCCCCCCATCCCTGCCGTTCCATCAGGACCACAGTCGCAAGGGCTTTGTCTGGGATGTCCCCAGCTGCCTGGAATCCCTCTTTGGGTCTTTCTAGAAGAGGGGAAGCAAAGGTGTGTGCTGAGCTCCTGTGTGTGCCATCCTGCAGCCTTTAAAACTTCAGTCTTTTATTACTACTATTATTGTTATGGTCTCTTTTTGCCTTTCCAAAGGCCCAAATCCCTGCCAGGCACAGTGTATGCTGTCCAGCCAGGGTGACCTCATCTGCTTCAAAGCAGAAAATGGGCATCTGAGCTCAACCAAAGAAAATTTACAGGAATTCATCTGTCAACAGGGACGTTTCCATTTAATAAGTGCTCAGTTTGAGACCACATTAGCCCTTCAATTATTTATAAGCTGAAATTGTACAACTTCTCTGTTCTGGTCTAAAAAAAGAAGCAAGTATCTTTTGCTTTCCCTCCACCTGAGCCCATCAGCTGAAACTCAGTGGCAGGCATCCCCAGGGGGTGATGGGGTACCAGCCTTTTGAGACTGTGGAACTGGAGGGGTTTGGGTGCTGTGAATATAGGCTCAACATTAAAACATACAGAGGATGCTCAGCCCTTGGCTGCTTTGTGCAATGGGTGCCTGTGGTCATGAGCTGGGGGGCCCCCAGTGTATGGAAGTAGGTGCTGGGGCACCTTCCCCCTTGTTTTTCCCCCTTTGCAATCTCTATTTGAAGCACTGCTCCCTCCGGCATGCCTCTTCCTGCATGGTTGTCCAGCATGGAGGTGGCTGTGGGATGCACAATCCAGGCTGGGATTTGCTTTGCCTGCCAGGCTAATGCCCCAGCACATCACTCTGGAGTCACTAATGGCCTTGGCTTTTATGTCTCATCTGCTTGAAGGGATTAAAAGGGAATAATTAAATAGCCAGCAATACAGCCATCGATAAAATTGCACTGGTAATGATGGAATAAAAGGACCAGCAGAAGAACATAAAGCTCCCCTGACTTGTGCACAGCGAGAGAGTGCTGCCGTGTTGGCAGCAATCATTAAGCTGGGGCAGGCTGTGCCCAGGAGCTGTGTGTCCCCCGGGCACGCTGGTATCTGTGCATTTAGCTGCTGTGAAAGCAATGAGAGCCACTCGGATTTCCAAGCCGGAGCGAGCTGGCTATTAGACAGCACTAATGCTATATATAAAAATGTGCTCATCTTGTGCAGCCAAGGGGAGGGAGAGAAAAATTCCCTTGGAAGAGAGATCACTGCCTTCCCTGCCCCTCGGCGTGCCTGTTGCCAGCAGCATCGTGTCCCTGGGACCTTGGATGAGGGCGAGAAGGAGTCCTGCAGCCCATGCACAGCCCAAACCTCCCTGATTTCGGCAGCAAGGGCTGCAGAGAGTAAATCTTCTGGTGTTGCAGAGGGGAGGGTTGTTAATCCTGCACAGGAGATGCTTACCTGAGGAAAAGAGGCCCTGGTGGAGGTCACAGGGGGACATGGAGCGGTGGATGTGATTTTGGAGAGAGGCTTGATGTTGCTGTGGGTGTTCGCAACACCCAGAGGAGCCCTTTTGGGCTGCTTGATGGCTTCATGGCTTTTTATGGGTGTTAGGGAATGAGAAAGAGAGGGCCTGCAGCAGCTATGCAGCAGCACGCACTGCTCCTCCTTTGAGATGCTCAAAAGCCTCTTTGCACATATATCCTTATGATTAGAAGTAAAAAGTTTGCCATCATCTTGGGTTGAATTGTGCTCTGCTCCTGCAACAGTCCAAACCCACTGTGAACTTTTGCACAAGGCCTGTGCACAAAGTAAAATGAGCTCTGCTTACCCCATGGTGCTTTCTGGGCACTTTCCCATCCAACACAACAGCCCGTGTTTATTTTCCTGGCTGTGGGGGGTCAAGGAACCGGCAATTTGTCAGCCTGTGCTCTGGTCTGGGGTGAAACCCGGCTTTTTGGGAGCAGGGATGGGGGCAGCAGCCTTTGTCTCTGGTGGTTCATAGGGGTTCCCCTGCTGGTTTATGGCTGGGAAATCCAGCACTAACGTGCTAATTAGATTTAACACCCAAGCTAGGAACGTGTCAAATTAGCCAGTGTTAACCTTGCTACAGGGCTGGGTTTCTGCATTGTGACCAAGGAGGCATGAGCACAGCATAGATCACTGGCATGGCAGCCACTGGGAAAATCCCAAGGCACTGTGGTGTGTGTTAAGCCTCCGCTTTTGATGCCTCCTAATGTAAATGCATCTGTTGGGATGAAACATCCCTTTCCACCCCTCTTATTCAATGAATGCAGGTGGGTAGCCAGGTGGGGAGAGGAGGGGTGACTTAGTGCTGCTCACATGGATCCGTATCACAGATATCCCATGGGGGATATCAAGGGCTGAGATTCCTACCCATCTCTGGGGTGGAAAGCCCAGAGAACCCCCCCTCCAGCAGAACCCCCTACCCTGGCAGCGCAAACAAGAGACATGGGGATCTTTTTAAGCAGCACATAAAGTCCCGTCGTGCACTGAATCAGCTGCTTGTTTCAACAAGATGTGGCAGGGATGGTAATTGTATGTTGAGTGCTCTCCGGTTGATTAAGAACATATTTATTGAAGTTTATCTACTGTAATATGTATAAGTCTCTTATTAGATAATTGCTAAACCTCAAACACCTGTTTAACAGATCATATATATAACCCATTACATAGTTGTTAAACCACACTGGCTTTAATTCATCAAACGCGAATGCGAAATCCATTCTAAATTACATTCATTTTGAGGCACTTTAGAGGAGGCATTCCTTCCCCTTCCCCTGTGCAAAGGGATAGGAGCACCATATTTCCTGAAGCTGAACATATCTCAGGACAGCTTTACCCTCCAAGTGCAAATATTGTCCCTTTTGTTGGGCAAGCAACGTGCCACAGTGCGGATGGGGTAAATGCTGCTCTCCACGGAGCCGCCTGTGATGGGAGACCTTTGCTCATGCGGAGCTGATCCTTTGTTTTCTTGTCTCTTTATTTAATTGTCCCATGGGGGGATTGCTGAGTGCCCTTCATTTTGCGATGCAGAACTGGTGTTGACACGCTGCTTTATTAAATGAGTAAGGGTAAGGCCCTTGGAGACGTTATTTAAATAGGGGAGAAATCTTGCTGCTGGGAGAGCAGCGGGTAAATGCACATCAGGCTCTGGTAACCCGTTTATTTCCATCCTGGTCCTGTGAAAAGTTTTACCAACACCGTTGTTTGTGCAACTCTGCAGGAAACTGGGCTGTGAGGTTACAAAACCTCCATCCTGCCAAAGACGGATCCCTGCAGGGATGCATCCCTCTATCCTGCTGTAAACACGTGGTCTCCATCTCCATCTTTGGGGGATTTTATAGCAAGACGTTGAGCAGCCAAGTGGTATTTATTACCAATATCAAGCTGCAGGCTCGTGTCCCGGCTGTGTGGTGCTTTATCTGCTTTTCCTGGTTTTGGAGCAGTCATTTTGCTGCATCCTTCCCAAGGGATGGGTGGGTTGGATCAGGGGCTCAAGCAGACAGGGGTGTAGGGGCAGAAAGAGACCCTGAGGTTAGGAGAACCCAACCCAGAGTTTCTGGCTAGTGCCTGCATAAAACCAGGGTGTTTATGCCTTCATTCCTTCCCTCCCCTACCAGAGGGCAGATTGGTACCCAGCTTTGCTGCAATCCCTGCTTGTAGTCATCCAAGGTTTTGGATGCTTTATCAAGGCTTTCAGCTCTAAAGTCAACATAAATCACACAGTTGGCAGGCTCTCCCTTTCTGTCTCCTGTTATTTTCTGTTCATGATAAAACAATGTGGAAAGGAAGCATGCAAGCCAAGGGGAGGGTGAGAAGAAACAAGATCCCTTATCTAATGCGTGCCGGAGCTGCTCAAATGTTTCTGTATCAGCAGTAATTTTGCCTGGCTTTGGGTTTTTGCAAAGCCCTTGAGTCTTGCAAACACAGCCTGAGATCACGCTGGCAAAGCACAGGCCCAGATTCTTCCCTTCTCTTTGAACCTCTTCATTAGCTTTTAAATGAGACCTGTGAAGCATTTCACGTGCGCACCAACACCAGGGAAATGAGCTGGGCGAAGGAATTTGCCAGGCTCTGGGGAGGTGCTGAGCATCCCCAGCACTGCCCTGGCTGCCCCCAGCCTTCGCTTGCTGGATGCACTGAAAACTGAGCAGGAAGAGGCAGCTTGAGGCTCCGACTGCTGTGGGTGAAGATGCACGTACTCCATGCAAACGTCCGCAAAGGTGCTCTATGTCAAGGCATTGCACTCTGTGCAGGTTTGCATGGTTAATATGTATTATAGGGATGATTTCTGTACATGTATCCATGGCTGATGGCCCAACCGTTTAGAGCATGAGCTGATAAACTTGGTAAGTAGAAAGAAAAGAGAGAGCAAGTGCGTTACTATTAATAGGAAAGGGATAATAACTTCATCTATGTCTGAAACCACCTTTAGCGTTATATATATACACTTCATTTTAACTAAAGCAATATGCAGTGTGTAGAAAAGCAATATCCCCCAGCTCTGCCCTAGCTCTCATGTTGGTTTTGGTATGTTTAATACCGCATCCAGACAAGGGAGCCTGTCAAGCACTACGTGAGGTGTTCATTTAACTAAGCCAATTTAAAATGTGTAACAATTATAAAGAGATGGGCTCAGATGAGTCAATTTGTCTTGAGTGTTTTCCAGCTGAACTTAATAATATTGGGGATGTGAGAGAAATTGGAAAGAAATTCACCCTCTGTGTAGAGAAGTCGAAATACCTAATTCACCCTGGCAAATGATGAATGTTCCTCCCCCCCTTCCAATTACATCTTGCCTTAGTCACAGTGGTGTCTGATAAATCTCCTTTCGAGACTATACACAACGCACACCATCCTTCTTTTAAAATATAAGGGGGAAGAAAGGAAAAGTTCTCGAATTCATTGGTTTTGCTTTTTAAAGAGCAATTCATCCTGCTCACACAGGATCTGGAACTGGCTTTTCACATTGCTCACCCCCTCCATTGCTGCTACTCTTTGATGTGGCACATCCTAAAAGCCCCTGAAGTTTAACTGGAAACCAAGAGAAGTGGTGGCCTACGGAAGTCGCTGGGTGGGTGTCCCTGTGGGGAGCTCTATAAGCACGGGCAGGAGGGAGAGCACATGTGCCTGTATTGGATTTAGTGTTGATGGTGATTTAACTGCTGGGAGAGATATGGGGTTTGCGTTTCCACACCTATACAATGTGGATACGCCTGGGATTCAGGGCAGGTGCAGTAATTCCCCTTTTTGCAAATCATTGTTTCAAGGTAGGCTGAATTTTAACATAATCTTCCCAATTAACAGGAAATTCAAATTATTCAACCAATTCCAGCGTCAGGGTAATTTCTGGCTCACTGGGCTGTGGGGAAGGAAACTGTTCAAACCCCTCCAGCAACCCAGAAGCAATGGCCAATGTCCCCCATGAAACCCCAATGGCCAAGCCCAGTCCATGGGCAGACCCATCACCTGCCGATCTGACACCCCACCACCCCCAAATCTCCCTTTTGCATTTACTTAAAGTGGCTTTGGGCTAAAATGTCCTTTATAGATGTCATTTATCTTCCTAATATCTCACCTGCCTGGAGATAGTCTCCATTACCCTGTGATTACAGAATTACCAGCTAATGTCCTGCTTTTAAAGCCTTTGAGTGGTTTCATTGCCCAGAGTGGGTGGAAGGTGGGTTTGTCACAGGGGCATCCTCAGCCCCATGAGGAGACAAGCGTAGCACGCCTGTCCCTGTGCACTGCACCCCTGTGCCATAGCAGGGTGAGCCACAGAAAGGGGCCCTGTGCCGTGTAAATCTGCTTCTATGCAGCAACCTCTGCTCTGCAGCCAGAGACAGAAAAGAGGTTTCGAAATGTGCTTGGAAGCCTGGCTCGTTAGTACCCTGCCCAAAGCTTTTATCAAATAATTAGCTTTTGTGTTGCACTTCCCAGGCAGCAATAAATAAATAAAGAGGCAGATAAAGTGAGCATTGCGCTTAAGCCCTGCTTTTGCGAAGGGCTCTTCTGAGTGTGCCTGAGGCCCTTTCCCCAGGTATCAGTCGCCAACCCCTTGGCATGGGCTGGTGAGAGGCACTGGGATGTGCGTGGTTCTTCCTGAATTCCCTCGGCCCTGTCTGCCTTGATGTGATGGGAGCTGTGGTCTGGGTTTGCACGCTGTGGTGTGCTGTCCCTGTGGACATGCGGCTGCTCGGCAGCAGGGATGCAGATGCAGGAAGGTGCTGGCAGTGCATCCTCCCTGTATCCCCACTGGTGGCTTGGATTTGGTCCCCACAGTAGCTGAGGAAATGCCAGAACATGGGATAGCTCTGCTTGATGTGAGAGATAGGAACATGCCTGCTGCCAGGAGATAACCTCTATGCCAGGCTCAGTGTGAGCCCAAATGGGTGCTGTGGGTTGCTTGGTGGTGCTCCACAACCCATGCCCTCAGATTGCCCCTTCTCCCACTGCTCTGCACCACCATCCTGCAGCCATGCTGTGGATTGAGCTGCGACTATAAATGTACCAAAGCTGCAGTTGCCATTTGGACTGTTTATCTTCTTTGGTCTAATTATGCCAAGAAAGTCATTATCATTTTATGCTCTTTGGATTAACGTTCTTGTCCAGGGCACCATAATTATTGTATGGTTTGTAGCTTAATGATTCTGAGCACAGTTAATGCAAACTTTCTAACTGTAAATCAGGGGGCTCAGAACAGGAGGACTGACACAATAGTGAATCTTCTCAAGAAATAAGCATTTATCTCTGTGTTTCTAAGCTGGGCATCCCTCCGCATCTTGGTGCTGCCGCGGAGCCGTCCTGCTTCAGAGAGCACACAGCATTCTCTGGCTGCCCAGGGAAATGGGATCCAGTGCATTCCTGGAAGTTTGCCCAGCTCTCTCCAAGGAGCAGGCAATTTGGATAATGATAATCTCTCCTTTAGCCCCAGCTATTAGTCACTTCAAGCATCTTTTCTTTCTTGATATTATTGCCAATGGTGGTCAGGGATGTCGGTACTAAAGTGGAGCCACTCACACGTGGGAGTCCAGGTGTTGAAGGACTGCAGCACCTCCACCCTTACTGGGGGCTTTATTGATAATTTAAACAACGTCGGTATTCTTAATGTTTTAAAGAAAGCCATCACACTGAGCTCCTGCAAACCTGCATCTCCACCCCCCTCAGGCCTTCTCATTGATGTTGATGGAGCCAGAGACCCCCGACTCATCCCTGGAGTCAGCAATCATCCTCCTGGTCCTTTATTTACTGCTCTTTAGGCTGGCGATGAGCTCAGAGCGAGACACTGAGCGGCCAGACTGCAGTCGGCTTGGCTTGGCAGATTGTTTGGGGCAAATCAGAAGCTCCCAGGAGAGTTTCACAATTTCTTTTCCACTGAGAAATGTTGTTAATTCATTGCCAAACTGCTACAGAACCAGGGACTCCGGCTTAACCAATGGCCATTCTTGTGATATATGTCATGGCTTTCCTTGGACACAAGCCTGGGGGAAGTTTGAAAGGGCAAAGCCCACCCCATGCAGCACTGGGCATCTCATCATGCAGGTTTGTTTTCCATGGAGAAGTTTTTCCTCGCATTAATGCAAGGAAATGCCACCACACTGGGCTGGTTCAGGCCCATAAGGATGCTATGCACTGTCCCAGACACCCACTGTGCTCACAGAGGTGTAAAAAGCTCTTTGCACCTAAAGCCCATCCACCCCGCATGGCACTGGAGCTGCTCAATCTCTGCAGTGCAGAGACCAGTGCATCCCAGTGATAGCCCCTGGAATGGCTGGGGGACGGCTGGGGTGGTGCAGGCGCTGTTTTCCCCCTGGGATAGCTGAGCTGCTGTAGGCGGTTGGTGAGCTCGAGGCCTTTAGCAGAAGGATAAATCGTGGTGAAGAGCAGCTATTAGATTTGTGCCGGGGTGATTAAATTTTCATGTCGTTTTTGCAAGGCTGTCTTAAAAACAAAGCATTTCCATAACCCAGGGAAGGGATGCAGGGAAGGGAGAGGCACCTCACTTTGCTGCCAAGTCTTAACCTCAGGGTTTTCCCTTTTATCTGCCAGGGAAGAAGGATTACCCGATGCCCAGAGCTGGGCACTGCGCTGGGGTTAACTTGTGCTGGTGGCACCGTGGCTCTGTGGACCATGGCGAAGCAGTTTGGAAGTGAGATGGAGAATGAGCTCACCCGATGGAAAGGAGCCAGCCTGCACAAGTGGTGGGGGAGCATTTTACACTATTAAGCAAGCCTTTTTGTATTTGCAAACAGAGCCTGGAACACTGTGGCCAGCAAGCAGGGGAGTCCTGGCTTCTGACGCTTGCAGTCGCGTGGTACAGCATCGTGATTTCCATCTGTAGTCCACAGTGGCTGGAGCATTTTTCTCCTCCACACTTTGCTGAGGGTTAGCACTGTGCTGAGCTCTGTGGTGGCTGCATTTCAGGGAACTAATGAAGTGCTGATTTGCCTTAATTGGCCTCTCAGATTTGCTGATCACTCTTAAGGACCTCAGGTTAAAAACCAAGCCGGTGCCTGTTGGGTTTTGGTGCTGTGTTTCATGGCCTGTGCAGTCATAGAGGAAGGATTCGGGGCATGAGGTGGGTGTTCTGAGCTTGCCTGTGATTTATTGTCACCGGGATGGTGTGGAGTCCTTCAGGTGGTGAGACAGACATACAGGGGTCACAGTGATTGTTGGAAGTGCCTGGGTATCACGTCAGGGATGAGCTGCATCCCGATGCACCTGGAGAGATGTCCCCAGTGCACATCCCCGGGGGAGGACGGTGCTCGTGTTTCAGGGATGACACTGGGGGCACGGACTCGGCGAGCTGTATGAACACTCGCTTCACGTTAATGAGAGGTGACGGGGACAGGGCGCTCAGCACGCGTCCTGCCATGCGCCTGATGCGGGACGTGCTCGGCTGTGGCACCGTGTCTGGGTGATGTGTGCCGCCACCAGTCTGCACGGGAGCCCGGCAGCAGGAGAAAGGCATCCATAACCTTCCCCAGCTGCGGGAGGCTGCGGCAGGGCAGCAGCCCTTCACCACCCAGCCGAGTAATGTGATGAGAAGGGCAGTTAACACTGCAGGGACAGCAGCCATTGCAGTGCCGAGCTCCCAGCTTCACTGCAGCATCACAGGGAGAAGGGTTTGCGCTGGGGGGTGACCTAACTGCACCCCCCAAGTGCTGTCCCTTGCCTGTCAGTGCCCCAGGCTGTGTCAGTGTAGCTCCCACTCATCTCCAGGGCACACGGAGCCTTGCAGAGGAGGGAGGCTGATTTTGGGATGGGACATCGGTGTGTTAATGCAATAGGAATAGTTATTTCACGGGGCAGGGGGGGTGAGGTTGGATCCATAGCCAACATCTTGGCACAGGCGTTGCAAAGTGTCTCTGCCTGGTGGTGCAGGGCTGGGTGGGGAAAAACACGCTCAACCTGCACGGAGGGGAAATCTGTTCCTCTCCAGTTTGCATCTGGTTTGCCTCATTTGGGTAACAGCATCGTTGGGGAGGGGCAGTGGCCAGGACCGCTGCCTTCCGTTTGTGAGCTCAATAACAAACCATGTTCATGCCACCACCATGGGGCAGCCAAGAAAAGGAATCCGGTTCCCAGATTTCATTCACTGTAAGCGCCAATCCTGGGAAGTGAGTTTTGGGAGGAATCTGGTGCTTGTGTGAGTGTGGAGACGGCGGCCGAGCAGCTGGAGCACAGCCCAAGGTGCAGCTGCGGGGAGTTAAGTTACTCCACTTCCAAAATCACATTTTTCTGTGGTTCCCTCACATTCCCTGAATGTGGAATAATGCAGATATTGTGAGCAGAGCCTGTCTGGGAGGTGCTGGTAGAGCCAGACCAATGGCGGGTGTGCTTGTGCTGTTGGTGGCGGTGGTATGGTGGGGACAGCAGGCAGGAGGAGGCAGGATTTCAGCTTTGCAGAGGATGGAGTCCAGGATCCGAAAGCTGGATGACAATTTTACATGAGGACCAAGCTGCAGCAATCCCCAGAATGCCCCCTGGGGGTGTGTGAGTTGATATGGGAAGATAAGAAACTTGGGAATATGCATTGCCAGGGATGGTGCATCTGCAGAGATGCCCCGAGAAAGCAGCCCATGCACAGCAAAGGGAGGTAAGCCATGATATGATGTCCCTCGACCCGCGTAGGCAGAACATGGGCAGTAACATCCCCTCCAGCCTCCTGCTTGCCCAGCTCATTGAATAAAGGCCCTCATCCACTGCAGTGGTGGCTGTTTCAGCAGGTGACACCAAAGGGTGAAAAATAAGTTCCTTGTGTGTGTGTTTTACAGAATAGTTCGGGTCGGAAGGGACCTTAAATGCTCATCTAGTCCAACCCCCTGCAATGAGCAGGGACATCTTCCACTAGATCAGGTCACCCAGAGCCCCGTCCAGCCTGGCCTCGAATGCTTCCAGGAATGGGGCATCTTTCTAGGTGACCTGTGGCAGTGTTCAGCACCCTCACTGTGAAAAACTTCTTCCTTCTATCTAGTCTGCATCTATCTTCACTCAGATTGAGCTCATGCACCAGCAGGGACGTGCACTTACTGTTTGTGCACTTGCTGTCCCCACACCTCAGTGCACCCCTCTGGCTGTCCCACCTAAGACCTTTTGCAGAGAAGCAGCTCAGTGACAAAGAGGCCTCTGTACATGTACCATCCTCATGTGCGAAGAGGAGATGCTGTCACAGTGCCCAGGAGGGAGCTGGCGATGGCAGGGGTGTTGGCTCAGAACAAAATGGTTTTGAAGGTGGATTTATACAGCTTAATCTCTGAACTCTTGTGTTATACACGCAATAGCCCAGCTTTACATCTGTCAGGCTGCCAACCCCCAGGGGCCAGATCCTGGGCAGGTTCCTCTGCACAAACAAGCCAGGCTGTGCTGACGGATGCAGAACCCCGTTAACAGGACGTTCAGCATTTCTGTCATTCCAGGGATGCCTGCAAGGTTTCAGCGCAGACCAAAAGGCAGCCATGTCAGGGAAACCAGCACGCACAAATGCTTCTCATTCCAGGCCATAACCCAGGCTTAATTTATCCACTCAGCACCCGTTTTTATTCTTCTGCCAGCGCAGAGCCCATAGGAGGGTCCTGGGTTGCACTTAGTGGTGTTGAGCTGGGGGGACATCCCTATTGCACTGCTGCTGGCCCATGCTCGAGTATGGATTGCGCCTACCTTTTGAAGGGAGGAGACCCACATAGGGACAGGAATGGGTGCATTCCCCACCACTCGGGGGAGTGCCTGGTGGCCATGTGAGCCAGGAAGCTGTCTGAAGCCCGTCACACTGGGTTCTCAGCTCAGGGTGCCAGGGCAAAGCTCTACAGCCACCAGTACTCATCACCTAGAGCTGGTCACAGGGCAAGGCTGGGTTTCCAAATACAGCAGTTCCTTCTGCCACCTCCTACATCCCCAATGTAAATACCATGTGTATTATGCTCCAAGATCTTGATGCTGCTAAGTGCATTTCCCAAATACTTGTGCTTTGCCCTGTGCTGTGGCCAGTAAAGGTCCTTCATGATAAGATGATGGATGGTCTTGAGTTCAGTCTTGCCTGGACCAACCTGCTGCCTGTGTCCAGGGCAAAGGAGGGGCACCAAGGCTGTGCAAGGGGGTGAAGCTGCTCCAGAGGGCCATGGCTTTTGGAGGCAAGCACACAGCATAAATGTCCACCACAGGCACAGCGCTGTGAGGTGGGGAGGAAGCTCCGGTCCCCATGCACAGCGAGTGCTACCACTTCAGAATTAAATGCGGTTGCCATAGAAATATTAATTGGGAACAAAATCTGAAGATGACACTTAAGCAGAAGATGGAGCATTACGGGGAGATGAGGACAGCGATGAAAATAGAACAGCTAAAAGGAAAATTCTTCAAAGGAAGTATCATGTAGGTGAATACTTAATGCACAATCAGCAGGTGACTACGTCAGCGGTGCTTTTAATATCGTAGGGTAAAGGATGGGATGTACTTGCTGAGGGCAAAACACCCACCTCTCCAGCCAAGGTCACCAGGCACCGAGTATGAGGATGGATCAGCAAGTCTCTGCCCTTTCTTGCAGTGGGGTGCAGCTCTGCTAATGGGACCATCCCTTGAGCTGCATGTTGGACTGGCTGGTTTGCAGTCAACCACAACCCAGAAGTCAGACCAGGCACGTGATGGATGTCCTTCTTGCAGTCTGGATTCTCTCCCTCCAGGCAGAGACTGGCAGGAGGTTCCCAGCACATGCCTGGGTCTGGGCCTTCCTCCTCCAGGGAACATTTGCATGGAGGGAAGGGAAAAGCTCCCAGCCCTGCCTGACAATGCAGGGCAACCAGCTCTTTCAGGTCCATCTTGCCCCAAACCATTGCTTGGCCTGGTTTTATCAGGAATGTGGCTAAAACACCCATAAGCAGAGAGGTTTTCTTAGGTGAAGCAGGGCAATGCAAGGCCTTTTGGTGTCAAAGTGCCCTGATCCTGCTGTGATCCTGCTATAAGGGTACCCAGAGCTCTCCAGGGAAGGATGTGTCTTCTCTTGGTGGTACTGTTATTTATGGCGAAGAAGAAAATGACATTCCTGCAGAGAAATCCTGATTTATTTTTTTGCCAAACATTTCTCTACCAAAGTAGATGATAATAAGAACCATCCCTCTTTCAGGCAGTGTTCAGCCCAGTGACATCAAAGGTAGCTCCATCCTGCGCTTGCTCTGCCCGCTCCAATCTGATGAGCACCAGCTCATTTTTCCCAGGGAAGGTGATTCCTCTTCCTATTATGTACCTTTTATCCCATTCCTCCCTCTGCTTTTGGAAGGTACCTCCTGGGGAACTGGAGTGTGGGGTCTGCATTCAGATGGGGATGAGGATGGAAATGGGGACAGGGATGGAGCATCTCAGACAGGACCACAATGGAGGTGACCGCAAGCAACCAGAGCCACTGTTCTAGCACCATGCAGGGACACAGCAGCTCTCACTGTCCTCATCCCACTGCCCTCAGCTCTTCCCAGTGGCAGGCAGCCCTGAGAGACTGGGGCAGTGACCTGGCAGGGAGCAGCAGCTCGCTGGGTGCATCTATCTCCACTGCTCTTTCCACTTAAAAGGAGGGAAGGTTACAATGGAGTCTTACTTTTTCCCATGAACCACCTCCCACTGTGCTCTGCTCTGAAGTTAATTGCAAATGAGGGGATGGAAATAGCTTATTTTGACTTTCCTTAAACAGTGCTTCATTGATTTTTTTTATTTGCCTTATTTTTTTTTCTGTCTTGAGAGGCAGGCCTGTATCTATTGGAAAATAGCAATTATTTCTGTAATTCCCTAGAATTAGTGGAATTAGTTGAATGGGTAAAATTTCAAGCAAAACGCTGATTAGAAATATACTTGAGTTGGAAGCACCGTGCATATCATGGTGCTCCTCCTCCATCCCAGGGCAAGACAAAGCTCAATGTAGGTTTCCTGGAAAACAGTCAAGGATATCTTAGTTATGGCCACATAAGTGATCAGAGGGAAGGCGCATCTGTCCTGTGAGAGAGTTGGGGGTGTTCAGACTGGAGGGATTCATCCTGCAGCGTGCAAGACATGATGCAAATCTTGGGATATTTGGTTGCACCAAAGATTTGGGGCTTCATAAAAAAGCAATAAAATGATCCTGTGGTATTTTTAATAACCTGCTGGTTTAACTCAATTATGAGAGCATAATTAACTTGCTGAGATGAAATAGGAGATAAACCTTTGATTTTCTTCTTCTCTTAAAGCCTGCTGCAGATTGATTTTGAACTTTGTATTCAATTACTTAAAAGAGCAAAAAAATTAACAGGTTTCTGATGAGAAAAGCATAGCACCTCCTTCATAAAGAGAGATTTATTGAGGACAGCGAACGAGTGTACCTCCGGGCTCAATCTTCTACTGTTTTTTTTTCAAGGGGTGATTCAATTACTTTAAGATGTGTTGCCTAAAAGAACAAACCGGGCTCTGTTACTTGGCAAATTAATCAAGTTCCTTTAGTGGTTTCTCTGGGTTAATAATTTCATTTAGGCGGCCTTCTGTTCAGTGGTTTCATCCCAACCAAGGCAACTCTCAAACGAGAAGGAGGGGAGGGAAAGAAAGTGCTATTCATTTTCAGTGCGAGGCAGCAAACGCGACTGTGATGGGCGAAGTTTTTCCGCCGTCAGCTCGCTTGGAAATGCCTGTGAAAGCAGCAACTGGTTGGAAAATATTGGAAGGGGGGGAAAAAAGGTGTTAAGGTTAATATTTTCACGGTGCAAAAAGGCCGTTTGGATTTGTTGTCATCTGTGAAGGGCTGTGGATTTGGTTTGCAATTGCTGCGAATGACGTTCCCTGGCTAGAGCGAGCCCATCCTGAAAATATCACTGATTTATAACACGTTTTTCTCTTGAATATTCATAGCTCTGCTATTCCATACAGATGGAGAAAGTGCAGCAAGAAGAAAGGAGTTTGCAACGCTGGGCTGTCCGTGCCCTTGTAATTACAGTGTTTTCCCAAAGGGGGAAGGCTGCGGTGGGACAAATCCTGCCTCTGCTTGCAGGAGAGGTGCAGTGTGGGCACAGCATCTTTGAACCAGCAACCTCCCAAACCACCATGAGCTCGTATTTTGGGAATTATCCCCCAACATCATTTCTTGGTAGCAAAGTTTTCCCAGTGGAAAGGTAACAGCTCCCACAGTCCTCGTCTGGAAGGCAGAGGATGGGGATGCTCAACAAATACAGGTCCCCATCACAGCAGGGCTATCCCTGGCTGGTTATTCCCGAGCCCCATCAAGGAGATTTAGGAAAAGCTGTGGGGCTATTTTCATACATCACAAAACATCTCTGAAAAGGCTGTGCTCAGTCCAGTTTTATTGTCCCACTGGTTGGTTATAAACACAAAAAGCCCTCGAATCATGGCCTGGGCTGCATGCAATGTACGTGTTCAAGTGCTGAATTCTGCAGCTGGCAACATCTGGGTTGAGGGGAGAGATGCTCAATGTGGCCTTTCTGCATCAAACCATGACTCCTGCAGGCTGTGCTGGGGGCTTAAACATCAGCCTGTGCAGGCAGGGAGCCCTGCAAAGTCCCTGTGGATGCAGGCATCCCATTAACCCTAACATGGTGCTTCTTTAGGGGATAGGTAAGAAGTGACTTCTTCCCACCTGCCCGTAGCAGGGACAAGGATGCTTGTGTCATGGCTTATTGCTTTTCATTCGGGCAGGGCTGAGACAGTGATCAAGTTAAAAGGAAGGGCTGTAGCTGTTCCCAGAACAAGAGGTCATCTGTTTTCTTTCAGGGGATTTGGCTCCGATTTCAGTGTTTTGAAGAACAGTGAGGCCCTTTTATCTGCTGGGGAAGGGCTTTTGGGGCAGGGGGGCATGGCAGGCTTGCCTCTCCCTTGTGTGATAACTCACTTTAGACCCTCACATAAAACCCGAGATCAGCTTTATGGCTTGGGAAAGTGCCCTGATGAGGCAGAGCAGAGGCTGGGGATGCCATGGGCCCCAATCCCCAGCGCCAAGGGGTGTGCAAGCAGCAGCCATGCTCCATGCCAAGCACCCCAGTGCTTGCACAATGCTGTGGGAATGGCCAAATAGCCCTTTTCTCCCTTTATTTTCCCTGCAGCACCTGTAATGGCTCTTTCCAAGGCCACAGCACCCAGCGTGAGGCTCAACCCCCGCCTCCCAAACACATTTTTGGATAGAAACAGGAATGCCAGCGTGCTGAGGTAGGGTGGATATTTTTAAAGCAGCTAGCAGCCTCCACAGAGCAATTATGCTTCAGGTTCCCAAATTGGCCTGAGCTTGGGCACTGGTTGAAAGCACTGAGTGGTCCATTTGTCCGGGGCTGGGAAGCTTCACAGGGAGCCCTAAATGTTGGGATTAGGAGCTTGAGCGAGGCCAGAGGGGCCCACATGGAAGGGAATGGCTCCCAGATGCTGCACAAAGCCCACCTTTGGTGAGAAAAAGAAATATCTGATCCTATCCTGGGAACTCCAGGAATAACTTTCCCTTCTTCCCATCCTCCATGCTGACAGCAGGGTCTTGGTGCTGCTTGTGGAGCATCTTTGTATGGGAAACGTCCGTTGCGCGTCTTTGCTGGGGATGCTCCAAGGTGCCTGAACACAGGCCTGTGGGTGCCTGGTTTTAGGACAGTGATTCCTTTAGCTGTCCCTGGGATGCAGGTCCAGGAGAGCTGCCACACCAGGGGAGCAGGTTTTCCCAAGGAAGCTTTGTCAGCCCTTTTTGGCAGGTCTCCAGAAGCATCACTGCAAGTTGGGACCTGTGATGCCCAACTGACAGGCAAGATCCTGGCAGTGCTCAGGGCTGGGTTTTCATCCTGCACAGGAGGGAATTTTGGGAACAAGGTTTTTGCGGGAGGCTGGGGGCAGGCAGGGACACGGCAAATCCCGCAGCATCCATCCTTGTCTCCAACTTTTCTCCCTCCAGTTTGCTTTAAGAGTTGCTTGGGCAATGGTGATCTTGCTTTATTTATCAGTGTCCTCATCCAAGCAGAGGATTATTGAATTAGAAATGGCACCGTTCTGCGACTCAGCTCTATCTATTCCTCTCCTTAATCCCTTTCTGCAGCACGGCCTGCTCCTGGCCCCAGGTTTCTCCGGCTGCCCACCATCACTCTCTTCCCGACCGGCTGTTGCAGGCAGGAACAAAACGTGGCACAGCTCTTAGAGCTCTTCTGCTCTAAGGCTTTTAAGCCATGCAGAAGGGCTGGGTGTCCCCGCTTGGCTCCGCTCTGCCTGCCAGCTCTGGCTCCTGCAGTCTGCAGGAGGATTTATGGCTGGGGAAATGCAGTGCTCCAACTTCTAGAAGTAGGGCATTTGCTTGGCAGCTTGAGAAATAATGGGAGATCCGTTTCATTATTCCACAGAAATGCTCAGATTGTGCAGATGCCTTACTTAGGTTCAATATAATTTAGATAACTCATGGCTATAAACACGTCTGTGAGTGAACATGATGCTCGAGCTGTGGATCTAAGCCTGAGATTTTCCTCCCTGATTTAAACTGGAGCTTTCAAGTGTCCAACAAGAGCAGGATGTGCTCAGGCTGAGGAAGACTTTTTGCCGGGCTCCCATCTGATGATCCCTCCCATCCCACAAGATGCTGGGGGCAATCAGGTCCCATACTGGGGGACAATGCCAGCCAGTTGTGCTTAATGGAACAGGATAGGAAAGATAACGACCCTATTTGTGGCAATATCAGTGCTCTTGGGTTAAGCTGAACCTCCTCCTCTCATATAGAAAATCGCCCTTTCCTCCCTGGTGTTTGGGACCAGCCAGGCCACCCTGCCCAGGGTGGTTCTGCATCCTGGCTGAGCCCAGATGCTTCTCCTTTGGCAGATGCTCAGGATCTGCTTTGCAAGGTGAGCTCCTCCTTGCCACGGCAAGTTCAGGAACTTGTTAAGCACTGCAGAGTTGAATAGGGCCTTGTTTTTCTCTATTTCCACCTCTCTCTGGGCTCTTTCCTTCCCCAGCCTGACTTGCTCCTCCCTCCCCTGGTGTGTACTGCTTTTCACACATTGAAATGCCACCTAAGACTCCTGTAATGGTTTATCAGCCCAAACCATCAAAGCTGGGATGTTACTCGCAGTCTGAGCACTGAGCCTGGCAAAACCCAGCCCCTCTGTTGCAGGGGTGCAGCATCCCTCCGGCACCGGCTGATCCCGATCCCACTGACCCAGGCTGAGATTCATCTTTAACTTTGACTTCAAGATCCCGTGCAGCACCGAGGTAAATGCGCGAATGACACACATCACTGCTGAGTAATTAGACCGAGGGCACGCACACACACACACAGAGGCGAAGCAGTACTGATTTCTGCATTAGCATGATAATGAATGTTCTCACTAGAAGCTTGTAATTATGTTTCCTCTTCTTTTCCCCTCCCCCTGAAAGTATAATTAATTATGAATAGAGCCAGAGTTTGATGCTAACGTGGGATTTTTTTTCTGGTTTTTTTAATCCCTTTTGGTTCTATTTCTGCCCTATTAAAAATTTATGAAGGAACCAGAGGTAAAGTCATTTTCCCAGACAGTTGCTCCTATAAATTCAATGGGGATAATATTAAAAATAGTAGTATCACAAGAAGGCAGGAGGGGACTTTGCAGAGGGCTTTTCTCCTCTCTTCTTTAGGCTGATGCAGAAGTAAGATGTTGCATTTGCCATGGTCCATCCACACGGTTGCAGCTCAGGGGGAGCACTGCAGTGGATGTGGAAGCCTGTGGGTGCCAGGAGGTAACAAACAGCATGAAAAGGTGCCACCATGGCAGGTCCCCTCCCCAAGGCTGCTCAGACACACAGTTTAGGGGTCAGAACATGGTGGTGATGTGCTATAGGAGGAAAAAACTTCATTTGTTTAAAATAGAGAAACCCACCCTCACAAACACTTTCGATACCTTGGGAAAGCTATTTATGCATGAGATACACAATCAAAAACTAAGGAAATGACTCTCTTTTTCAGTCAGCCCACAGAGGAGGAGATAAAGGATACGTTTCTTGTTGATAAAGTGTTGGTGTCTGTGCAGCTGCAGCATGTCAGGATGTTCCTGGCATGCCCATCCCTGTGTCCTGCATTGATGCAGGACAAACCTGAGTGTTTGGTCCTGCTGGTTGCGATGGTGGGACTGCTCACAGTGGGGGTAGATGCTTCCTCCCCACCTCCAGCGTGCGTCATCCTTTCCCTAGAAAACCTGTGTTTGATCTCACCATCCGTTGGGAAAATAGTTGCAACAGGCTCAGTGGTTCGGTGTAAAGATGTAACAGGTGGCAATGGGGACCGGGGGGGAATGTTCATAGGATCACCATCCTGGAGAGCCCCTTCCAGCGCCGCAGGCTTTGCCCCCTGCCGATGGAGCCCGATTCGTTCCACCCTCCGTCCCCGCGGGTCGCTGTTCGTACCACCAGCCTTCCCCTGCCGTAGGTGTGAACTGTTTTTCTTCTTAAATTGCATTTATTCTAACAAATGTCTCATGCAAACACAATTGCAGGTTTGCTAGAGGGAGATGCTATTTGAAGGCAGCCTTGCACAAAGGCAGATTTATTCCCCTTCCATTCATTTGAAGCCAAAGTAATAGCTCTAACTACATCTGACTTATAATAAGCGCGTTACTGGGAACAAACCTGTATTCTGCATGTATTCCCCTCTTTGTCAGCTCCACCTAGGCACTTTTTCTCCCTCTCTTCTATTTTTTTTACAATAACAAAATCAGAGCCTTGTCAGTTGGAAGTTTATATGCCCTATTTATAGCGCTCTGCTGTCTCCTGGCTTTTATGTTCCAGCATAAGTAGCTCTTTACCCTCTGCTCACAAGGAGCCTAGCGTGAGCCTGAACGGAGCCTGCATCTCCGTAATAGCTCTTTTATCCTTCCCTTTGCAGGGAATTATGCCCTGCTTTCCATGGACTTGCCAGCTTTACAAGTGAGCACCCATCCCTGTGGGCCAGAGGACTCTGCCTTGGGTGTATCAGTGTCTCTTTTGGTCAGCACATCCTCAGACTTGGGGTGTCGCATTGGGAAAAGGGGGTGTTTTGCTGGGCACCAGCGTGGTTTGCTGCTTGCAGCTATTGAGCATCTTGCTGGGAATCACTGGTTCATCTTATGGCATGCGATGGCTGGGAAAGCATCACCACAGTTTGACGCCAAATCTGCTATCCGCTTGGTGACTTTGGTTAATAAAAAGAATATGAGTGTTCCTCCAGGGAGCTTCAGTGGTTACTTCAGTGATTTTTGTAGTTAAGCTGGAACTTCAATGCAGTTTGTGAATTTAAGAGGGTTTTTGTAGTCAGACAAGCCTGGATTCAGCATCGCTTCCTATAGGGCTGTGGCTGGCTCCTGAACTTCTCTGTTCCTTGTCTCCAGATGTTATTTGGGACGAGGACTCAGGACAGGCTTTGGCAGTGATACTGCAGCAGCTCCCAGCACCGCAGTGGCTGAGATGGAAAACAGAGACTGGTTTGAGAACAAGTCAGAGTCACCATGACCCACAGCAGCCTTGCAGCACTCCTCCCAGGGCATGCCAGCTCTCCGGGTGCTTCTCCAGGTCCCTTGTGTTGATCCCGGCTGGAGGGCTGAGGGAGCAGAGCTGGTGGAGCTGGATGCTGATGCCCCCATCCCACTCGGTGCTCCCGCACCAGCACACACATACGCTCTTTTCCCCCTCTCTCAGCAGAAGGCACAGTGTCTCCTCTGTTACTGTGTCCTTCGTGGCACGTCATCAGGGCTCGGGCAGGACTCTTCCATCTGTTCTGGGTGGAAAGATTAGGATAAAAGGGGCTATTGTACTCTTCTCCCTCCAACCAACTTCAATCCAGTGAAGGAAAAACTCTACATGCTAAAAATACCTGGAACCTGCTCGGATGAGGTGTTTACAGGGCAAAAAACCATTACAGAACAAAAGTGCAATATAGGAAATAAAGTGACACAACTGGCTTTTGCTCATTCCAGTGCTGGAAAACCAGGATTAGGGAGCCTGGCCCCTCCACAGTGTTTTGCCTGCTGAGGAATGGGCCCGTTTGTTAAATATAGCTGATGAGCTGTTCTTGAATTGCACCTAATTACATCTCCTCTCCAGCGCGCTGGAGCTTCCCGGCTCTTTGGAGCTACAAGGAGCTGGATGATTGCGGCTTGAGCTCCTCAGGTGAGAGAGATGCTCATTTGTTATCCCCCTGTTTGGCTGTCTCCGACTGGGGAGGAGGAAGATGAAAAGTTGAATTCTCTGAGAAGGGAGGGGAAAAAGAAGAAGAAAATAGTCCTGGAGAGATTGTGTTTGAACTCTTTGCTCCTTCAGATGTCAAAGGGTTGCTGCCCCTGCAACTGCTGCTCCTCTCTAAGCAAGGCTTGGAATTGTGGCAGTCATCATGCAGGGATTTATTTGCAGACGCTTGCCCAGCTCTGTGTCCATGGGAAGATGCCCATAGCCAGTGCCTGACAGTGACAGGATCCCTCCTGTTTAAGCAAGTTCAGCTCTCCCAGCTGGGATCAGACACCCCTTGAGGACATGGGTACCCAGTCCCCATCCTGTGTCACCTCATCCACAACTCCGTCTGCTTCTGTGCTTTTCCAGCCACACCGAAAACACCAATTCAGGGCCCTGTAGATCATTCTCATGGATCACCCAGGAGGAGTCATTGCCTGAAAGATAATGGGAGTGTTTCAGGGACTGACTCTCGAGCATCAGTTTGGTTTTGCTGAGTTTTGTTTTTTATTCCCCAAGATTTTGCCAGACATCAGCCACTTCCCATCCCCACCATCCCGCTGCAGTCTGCAGAGCTTGCAAAATCTCTGCCCCGTGTTTCTGGTTCCCTCTTGAAGCCTGCTGTCTTCTGTTAAAGGATGCTTCTCCACCTCAAAGCAGGGCTCTCACTGGAGTTTAAGTGGATACAGAAGAGGGAAATAAATTTTTCCCAGGCTCAAAAAAACACCAAATGTCTTAAAATGAAAAATCTCCACAAACAAAATTTCCCAACTCATGCAGAGAGCAGCACATCCAGGATGGGGAAGCTTCTGCTTTGCAAGGACAGCGCTGGAGGGGTGAGAAGGGGCTCCAGGTCTGCTCCGACTTCAGCTCCGGTTTTGGGGTTGAAACCCAAATCCTGCTATCCCTGTGGGACCTGAGGCTGGAAGAGCATCCTTCGGCACCCTGCGCCATAGGGTTATCCTATCCCATTGGAGTTACTGCTCCAGGGCCACATCAGGTCCCCAAAGGCCACCATGGGAAAAAAGGGAAAGGGCACGGAGTGATGCTGTGGGCTGAAGCAGTGATGGTGAAGGGGACCCTGAGTCCCCCAGGAAAGGGGCCACCACACATCAGTGCATGCCACGGCAGCGTCACCAAACCATGGCAGGCTGGATGAGGCTGGGTCCCCTTCCCACTGTTGTTTGGGAAGGCTCCCACGTCGCTGCCTGAGCTCAGCAAAGAAAGAGACAGAGCTGTCATTACAGATACACTTCAGATCTTGTCCATGGAGGAGGAGGGCTGCCAACAAGACCAAAAATATGCAAAAGACCAACTCTCTGGTTAGAAGTGGCCTGGCTACCAGTTTCTGTCTCAGACATTTGGCTTTGCTGCGGGGAGCCCTCATCATTTTCTGCTGTTTTACTCATAGCCAAAAATATGATGAAACCAGAACTGAATGTGGTTATTTTTTCTGTCTTATTACAGTAAGCAGCATAAATTATTCACTCATGAGACTCAACTGTATTTCTTACTCAAAAGGAACTTCCTTTTGTCTTCAGAGGATCAGACCTCAGACCTCAGGGCTTTCCTGTCCACCACAGCCTGAACGCATGGGGATATCAGTGCTGGGTTTTACCCTACATCCCCACAGTCCCCTGGACCCAAGTGTCCCCATGTTAGGAGCAAACCCCATTAGGTGGTGTGGATGGTGAGGCAGAAACAGGGCAGAGGCAGGTTTTGGGGCAGTTCCTGGTAGGCAGTGGGAGCCCCATCACAGCATCCATGCTGAGCCCTAGCACCAGATCCTTCTAGAAATGGATGTCCTAGGACAATGTCAGTCTAATCAGCACCCTCTTCGTTAGCAGGGACCTATAATTAGAAGCAGCAGTCCGCCATCTGCTTTTATCTGGTCACATCACAGGGTGCCTCTCCACTGCCCTTTACTACCGGCCATCATTTCAGATCAACGTTTCCCTCCACCCCCAAACGCGTCTTATCTCACTTTCATTATTGCTAATGACCAGCACTGGCAGTGCTCCATGGCAGAGGAGTGAGAGCACCAGTGCTGGGAGTGCAGCAGAAAGCAAACCCGTGTTTGCTGCCTGTCTGCCCTTTATCCCCTCCCATGGGGTACTTTTGGGGTTCACAGCCTTGCCGGTGGACCTCCCCAGAATACACTCTGCTCCCCTCTGCCTCGCACCAGGCATGGGGCTGGCGATATGAAAACACACCAATCGGCCAGGAGCTGGGTAGCAAGACCTCGGAGGAAAGGAAGGAGAAAACCTCCTTCAATGCATCCTTACATTTGGTGCCTAGACAAAAGCATAAGAAGTATAAATGGATTAACAGCCATGGTTTATTAGTGCTCCTTAATTCACAGGGCTGGGGGAAAAGTTATTAGCAGATGTATGGCCAGTAATAAGCTAATTATAACCCTGTCAGATCAGAGATTTGAAGAGGTGGGTAGTTTTGTGTGTGAGATAACTATAATTGTCTGTTAAAGATTATGAATTAATATTGATTTAATAAAGCTGTGGCCATTTATTTCTGCGGTAAAGACTAGTTAGTTATTCTGTGAGCTGCCCCAGCACCATGGGAGGCAGCGACTTGTCTGCTGGTGCTGTGTATCTGGGAGGCCAAAACACACACGGGACCAGCGCTGAGCCTGTGTCCAGCCTGCCAGCATCCCCATCACTGGCTTTGATGGGGTTGTCTTTAGCACCTTGCTCCGAATTCATGCCCCACCGCGACGGCTTAGCCCCATGGTCACAATGCACCTTGCGTGTGGGAGAGCATCCCCCTGCACACCTCCTGTCCGTGGGGACAGCACTGGAGGAGGCCGGGGTGATGTGCCGTGTGAAGGCACAGTGAGCTGGGATGTGTGAGGAGCCATGGGGCCACAGCGCTTTTGTTGTGGGTAGGCAGCAGAGAGCACGCCAGCTTCTGCTGAAGAGCATTAGTCACTGCTCTGCTCTTCCACTCATTTTAACCATTTCCATGTCTGGTGCCGTAAAAAGGCATCTTTATTTGGCACCAAAGGAAAGCACACAGCTGCCTGGTGAGGGGCATCTGCCTTTTCTGTCTCAGGGGAGAAACTCTGCCACCCGCACACGCTGTTACATGTGTAGGGTGCTGTGCTGGATGAGGGACCTGACTGCAGCCTGCTGTCCTCTGTGCAGTGCAGGACGTGCTCCTATGCCCACTGCTCTCGTTGCCAGGATGCTAGCAGAGGACAGGGTGTAAGTGCTTCTTCTTCAAGGCTATTCCCCAGTGAGACCCATCGTGTGGATTTGAGTATTTTATTTTCAAGTGATTTACCTATCCAAACAGATTTGGATGGAATGCATCCATTATTACTTTGTGCCATTTATTGAAATAATGTGGTAGCCATCTCTAGCCATTACCACTGGCATTAATATTAGTTGGCAGTGCCAAGGAGCCACAGATCCTTCGGGAAGAGGCACCACTGCCAGGAGCAGAGTGCCATGGACAGGAGGCAGCTGCTTGCCCCTGCCTGTTCTCGCTGCCAGGACAGCAGGCTTGAGGAGAGGCAGCACGTGTGTCTGTTCAGCCCCATCAGTTTCCAAACAGCCTCTCTGCCCATTCCATCACAGGGCAGAAAATAACATTTGCACTCACACCATGAATGCATCTGCTGCTTTTAGCTCAATTTAAAATCACTCTGTATTTACCTACATTTAAAAGCTGATCCTTTTGGGAAAGACATGACCCTTTTGGGGTCCTGTCTGCTCCCCCACATGTTAAAACCTGCAGGAAGCCCCAGCACAACTTGTAAGGAGCTGATGTGAGTGCAGCTCTGCTGGTGATGGGTGGTTCGGGGTGGCCAGATGGAGCATTACCCACTGCTGGGCCCTGGCGTGGGGCTTGCAAACCCAACCCAAACCCACTGTGGAGCAGATGGAACAGACAGATGCTCAGGACCACTTGGAGCAGCGATCTGTGAGAGGGAGCCTTGGAAAAGAAGAGGCCAAACACTGTGGCCACGGTTGGGTTTGGCTGGGAAAGCACAACCCCTTTGCAACTGCAGCATGCTGGGATGCTGAGGGGGGTCCCTTCCTCACAGTGGGGTGCACAGTGTGGCATCAGCCTCATGCCTCAGGGACGAAGGCAGCCCTTTAAATGATGTAACATCATTTCTCAGTTTACAGTCACCATCCAGGATCACTTCTGTTTTTCCCCTCTCAGCATGCAGCTGAGTGCCACCTACTTTGGGATATTCACATTGCATCATTTGTTCCCATAAACCGTTGCCAGTTTGAAGGCAAGCACGGAAAAAAGGCAGGAGCAGCCATCTCCAGCAGACAGTGTGGCTGCCTATGCAAACCCCCCAGCCACCAGCCAGCTCTCCTGGCTTTTCCTTTCCTCCTTCAGGCAGAGACCTTTAGCTTGGTTTGGTTTGGTTTGGTTTTATTCTTTGGGACAGATCTGCTTCCCCGAGGTGAACTCCAGCCCTTCAACCACCCGAGTCCCACCAAATTCCTCTCATGCCCGGTGCAAGTAAAGGCAGGTCACTGGGGTGGTGGGAAGGTGCTTTGGAGGGAGCTGCATTGCACCATGCAGGGCAGGGATGCAAACCTCCTGCAGCTCCCTCCCCTCACTGTACACCCCTCCATGGTGCTGGGGGTCTTAGCACCCCTTGTCCCCATGCTAGTAAGCATAGGTCACACAAGGTTGTGGAGGTCACCATGGTTTTCAAGCCCACTGGTCCTAGTGGGCTGATGCTCTGATAAAGTCAATTACAGGATGACTTAGTTTAAAGGCTGCTTGCTTTAAGTGTAATTACTTTCCCCTGAAGCTTTCCATGAGAAGGTGGTTTCAAAGTGAGCTCCTATTTTGCATCTCGCTTCTTTTCCTGGAGGAGTTTAGGTGAACCCAAGCGAGAAAACACCCCCATTTCCTGCATTTGTGCTGGGCATGGGGCAAGTTTAATGCAAAACATCTCCAGAATGTGGGGCAGGACTCCAGTTTTCCGCTTCAGATAAATCCCTGTCTTTGCCGCTGGATGCTTCAGAGGCGCATCGCATTACCATGTTATCTGATGGAATAGCTATCAACGGCAGCTTCGGAGTGAAATGCTACGGAAAATCTGTGTAAGCTATCTGCAGCCTCGCAGCACAGATAGACTGTGATTACAGAGACAGCCCGGCTCTGTCTCCTGTGTTTAATGTGTGTGTACGTGTCCGACTGCAGCACAGTGACCTGCACCAGCTCTTCCTCTGCTCGCAGTAGCCTTTGCTTTCATGAAGCTGCAGCTCCCAGAGCCTTGAGATGCTGCCATGACCTCATCTCTGATTTAACCAGAACAAGAAGCTTCCAGCTTCCACAATTGCAGGGAAAAAGCTTGAAAACACGAAGCCTCAAGGCTCCAAAAGCCAGAACCCCTTTGCAAAGACTGCACTGTTGCTGTCTCGTGTTTGCAAGGCCATTATTTTAAAGCCAAACTCATTGTTCTTGCTTTGAGACAAGAGATTTGCCTCTTGCAATACCATACATACATATCCAGCCTCTTGCATTAAGGAGAGTCACATGCTCCTCATTAGGATATTGTTAAGATGAGGATGATGAAGACAGACAGGATCATGGCCAGAGGGGTTCACTGCTTGGTCTTACCAACTCTTTAAGTCACTTAGCCCTACAACATTGGGACAACTGTTATTTTGTGGTGTTATTTGGTAATTTGGGCATTATTTGGGGTATTCCGAGCACAGTGGTTGTGGATAATGGTTTTATAAACACCAGTGGGATCTGGTAGCTGCTAGTTACAAACAGCCAGGCATGCAAAAGGAAATCCTCCCTGCTGTTGTAAGAGCGATGCCACGGTGAAAAGCCCATATTCATGCAGTGATACCAGCCCAGCAATTCCCTTTGGGACCATGGCCTTCTGGACCATAGGAACAAGGGCAAACAATCCATCTGTGCACTGGCAGGATACTCAGCATTGCTGGAAAGCGCGTTCAACCCTGAGGGTTTTTTTAAATACATTGGGTTATAATGTTGTTCTGAGGTCACTGGAATCCAAAAGCCTGACTCCTGGCTCCTGTAAAATTAATGTCTGAGTCTTTTTGCTGCGGTACAGGACTTGTCTTCCATTCACTAAGTGAAACGTCACAGGTAGAAAAGAAAAGAAGCTCAAGAAATGCTAAATGGCTGGAGCAGAGCAACAGGGATAAATCCAGTCCTTTATCTGCCATGATAAACGCAGCTTCGAGAGGAAGATTTAATCTACTGCTTTGATTCACAAGACACTCAGCTTGTGAGATGTATTTGAACCTCATGGAAAGTGCTGCCTGATGCCGCTGCTGTGGGCACGGGAGGGCAACTTTTCCTGCTTTTCCCAGCACGTCAGGCTCCTTCAAGACAATTTGGCTCCTGCTCCTGATGTTTATGGTCACATTTACACTTGAACCAAGGTGTGTGCCTGTGCTTACATATCCAGTCTGGTGACTTGAGGAGAATGAGTGTGGGCCCAGGAGAGTCCTTTGCCCAGCAGCAGTGCAGCTGTATTGGGGCAGGGAATGAGCTACCCACCCTGTCATCCCAGGGAAAATGCCACTCACGGAGATGCATGAGAAGAGACATAAACTGCAGTGAGGTAGAGTTGTAGGGGACCCCCCTCTGCCCACATTGCCTTTTGCAGTGGAGAGGGAAAAGTGGGGTTTGCAAGAGCTCTTCCAGCTTTTGGGGCTGTGCATCATCCATGGCAGGGGACCTGGAATGATGGAGCAGGAATGAGGGGCATGATGCTGCGGGGACATGACCTTCCTCATCTCTGCTGGGAGCATGGAGTAGGAAAAAGCAGGATATTAGTAAAAATCAGAGGCTGGGGTGTGAAAGTGGAGGATGGGAATGGTGCGGCAGTGACCTGGGCTGCCTCAGCGCCCTGCTCCTGTGGGCATCTGCTTGTTAAAGAGTGCAGATTTCCCTGCCAAAATCACTCTGCAGGGAAGGTTTTCAAGCAGCGCAGACCCTAGTAAGGGGCTGGGAATCACAGAATCAGCTAGTCTGGAAAAGACCTTTACAACCATCAAGTCCAACTTTTACCCCAAGACTGCCATGGCTGCCACTAAACCACGCCAGTAAAGGCCTCGTTTATACAGTGTTTGAACACTTCCAGGGGTGGTGACTCCACCAACGCCCTGGGAAGCCTGTTCCAGTATTCAGCTACCCTTTCAGTGAAGAAATTGCTCCTGATGTCCAATCTAACCCCCGGTCCAGCCTGAGGACGCTACCTGTGTTCCTATCACTCAATACCCGGTAAAGAGTCCAACCCGTCCCGAGTACAGGGGGATGATCACTTCCCCAGCCCCACTGCCCGCACTCCTGCCGATACAAGCCAGGCTGCCTGCGCACCCCTTCGTGGCTGCAAGGGGCACCATGGCCTTCTCCTGGGGACCCCCGGCCTTCCTTCGGCGGAAGCACCGAGACTTCCTCACTGTGCCGCTCGGGGACAGCCCCGGGCCCCGCCCGCTCAGGGCTCAACCGCCGCGGGTGGCACCAGCACGGGTACAACCGGTGCTCCCCGGTGCTCCCCGCGGCCCCCCGCGCTCGGCGCTGGATGCGGCGGCCCGGCTGCGGCGAGCGGCGCCTTTAAGGCGCGCGGGC